>KZ308227.1:654384-789270 GCA_000376725.2 Ladona fulva
ATTTATTTACCTGGAAGCTATTATCTAGCGAATCAAGAATGTACATTCTTGAACGAAATACTTCTCATAGATTGACTTAAATTGCTTGGAAAATTCTCTTTGTAGTCGATCTCTTTTGAACGTCTATGCCATTCAAAACTGGGATGAAAAAGGCTCTTTTTGTGTATTTTTCAAAGCCCTTTTTCTTATATATTCTTTCAAAGCCCTTAAAGGTGCCGAAAAGAAAGGATATATGGGTATATTCGTACATTGCAAGCAGGGTTTAAATTAAGATAGGCCCTAGGCTATTCAACTTGTGAGAACCCCCCAAATTTCCAAATAGATTTGTATTTCTGAATCATAGAACTGCAAGGAAAAGTTTCGAAAGGTTGTTCAAAGTCAAGAGTAACTTATGGCAGCAAGTGTAAGAAAGGCCAATGTCAGCTTCAAACCCTAGGCTTCGGTCTATTAAGCCTATTAACAGGAAAATCAGTCCTTGATTGCACGTGTTGAAAGTAAATCTTGCTTTCACATATGGAAGCAGTGCATCCTCTTGGAACCTTTAAAAAACGCCTTAACCCTTGAAGAGACTACATTCTTCCTGGAAAGGAAGAATGAAGTCTCTTCAAGGGTTAAGGCGTTAAACCCTTTCGATGGTATTTTCCCGTAAATAGGTGGAGTAAAACTTCACTTAGAGACTGAGGCCTCTGTTAGCACATCAATTAGCTGAGTAGCGTCTTCTACGGAATGCTTCGAATCCCAATTTCCGGTCGGCGCCTCCCCTCCTCAACTTATCGGTCGAGTTTGGAGGTAAATCTTGTCGGAAAGCTTTCGCTTACCTCCAATGTTTATTCCGCTTTCCTCGAGCATATGTTTCGAATACGAGACGAAAATTTCGTTCATTAACCCAGCTTAGTTATCATTCTGACATCGCGTGAATACGCATATTTCGGAAATGCTGTATTTTTTCGATGCATGTCGGACGAACTCTGCGAACTAGCACCATATAAACATTAGGAAACCAAAATAGTAATTTCAGCTGAATTATTTACTCGCACGACCGGTTTCGGCCTAAAAGTCGGTCACCACAGCCTAGCCTCCGCTGTAAAAGGCCTAATGATGGCCTTCTTTTATTGGACCTTTAGGCGACCTGATTGAGTAATTTTTACAGATACTCAAAGCTAAAATGTTCGTGGCTAATGTAAATTCATTCATTTATTCGTTTAGTACCATCATCAGGGACTCCTCTGGGGATTAAGTAAAACAAACTTATCTTCCAGCTTATATCAGCACCCTTCGTAGTATTATGATTGAACGAAATGAATGGTAATGAGATGAGATGGTAATCTTGATTTCCATCATGATTACCATCTCGTTTGCTTGAATTAGAGCTTTCCTTCTGCAAAAGTAAGAGTATCGTATATTCTAAAATCGAAGGAATTCGGAGAAAAGGGAAATTTTCCTTCAAATATTAGCATATTTTAGGAGGAAGTAGTGCCTTTTCTAAGAACTCCATAATAAAATCTGAAAATTTAAATTTAATTTGGTTCTCATATCCGAATAAACCAATTATATTTTCATTTCCAGAGGATATCTAGTTCAGGGGCTATTGTGAAGAGTCCATAAATAAATGCATATATGCTATTGAATAATTCCAAAATCAGTTATTTTAGCAATGTTGCCAATCAGTTACTTGTTGATATCCACATTCCGGGTTCTGACTATCTTCCGGCTGCGACTGAGAATCGCCTTTTTGTGAATATGCACTGTGAACTTCTTGTATTTCTTATTATAATACATAGGGGGCAGTTGGGCCAAAAGATTGGGAACACCTGTCCTAGAAGCTGCTTTGATTATTCAAGTTTAACAGGTGTCACATCCGCTAATGCTTCCATCTTGAGCGATGTAGTCAAATTATACGGTAGCACCGATGATTCGTAAGAAAAAAACAGATGAAGTTAGTTACGAGATAAAATGTTAAATTGGACCCCCGTATAGCCAAGTGAGCAACGCGTTCGACTTCTGTGAAAGCGGTCCCTGGTTCGATTCCTGGTGGGAGCCTTCTTGCGAAATGACCAAAGCAGTCGAAGCAATTTTAACAATAATACCATTAATACTCAAACTTTTTTATATAAATGATGAGTTATCCGACAAAGAGATTCTGCCAATTTATGAAATTTGAAGTTTTGAAGGAAAAGTGCGGGAAAAGAAGGGGTTGTGAAGTTTTGGAAAAGCTACGGGATATCATGTTCATTCTTCTGTAACTTTTTTACAGATGAATACTTATATCGAATAACGCTTGATGGTTTTTAAGAGATGTCGAGTAACTTTCAGATATCCGTTATTTCATCTTTGTGCTCATATTAGTAAGAAGGGAATATCAGCTGTTTATCATTAAATGATTTTTTTGCCTCTTCAAAACATGTCATCATTTTTTCTTATACGATTCATACTTCTCAAAAACACATTCGCTCTTAATGGTATTCAACAGAAGTCGAATAACTTTCACAGTAGCTCTGTGCTCATATTCGTACACAGAGATCAACCTCAAATCTATCTTTAATCAATAAATGACTTATACTTCTGAAGAGTACGTAGTAATTTTTTCTCAAACAATGAGAGTGCTTATTGATTCTTCGTCTGAGCAAAACTCTCAATCGCGTATGCGTNAGATGGTATCCTTGATACCGAGATACGTATTGGACAGGGTGAGGCAGTTCAGCTGCTAATTGTTACGGTGCAGAGGAGTTCGTCATTGTCCACTTGTCAGTCTGTCGACAGACATTGTTGGTTTTGTGAAGTTTGGTCACCGTTGTCCAGATCTCTTTTCCATTCAAGGTATTATTATTTTGAAAATTGTTACTTGGAAGAATGATCGGTATGGTGGTATCGTGGGGATAAAGTAATTAACTTAGGATAATTTTAAAATACTATATGTTGAAGGACAAGTGGTTTCATGGACATTTTTGTTGATGGGCAAGGGTTTTCAGCATTAGCAATTATCATAGTTTGACTTTGGTAATTTATGCATTGCCTTTATTCACCTGATTAAATATTGAGTCTGCTGCCTAAGAGAGATTTTCCGTGGAGTTTCCCTCCCTTCTAGGGCAAATTCTACGCAGATTACAAGTACCTGAATTCATTCATGCAATTTCCTACTTCCTAAAATTTTAACTATATATGTAATGTAATACTTTTCCAAATTGTACCCCCTGCTACCAGGACATGCACCACACGCAACGATAAATTTGTAATAATGATAATAATATTTCATGACAAAATAAACATTTTTTTACATTAGCGACTCCGATTTGGGGCCTCCATCTGGTCTTCGCGCTTCGGGCCTCAAATAGCTTGAATTCGACCCAGTACAAGAAGGTAAAAAAACTGGAACCTCTGCACCGGATTTGTAAGGAAATTAGTTTTATTTCCCTCCTCTACCGATATAATCATAAGGGAAACATTACCTAATACCACAAATCGACCCACTTAATAGGAAATCATCCCGCATGTGATCGCACGAATAAAAGTGGAAAGCGAACGGAGAGCATTTCCTCTATCGACTTCTTGAGTGCAAAGGAGAGCGGCGTGGGCGTGGACAAAAGAAGGGGAAAGGGTGCTTCGTCATCCGCACCCAGAGGAGAGTGAGGCGGCGGTGTCATGAAGGGGTGGCGCCCGCTCCATTATAAGCGCCGCCACATGACGACGCCCCCGACGCACACAAAACCCCGATGAGGGCGACTATTTGTCAAGGAGGATCAAGGGAAGGGGGAGGGGGTGACGGGAGGCAAATGAGATGACGCGTGTGAAATCATATCCGTATAGCGGAGGGAACGCTTTCCTCCGGGCGAAATGAACTGCAAATAAAGGTGATCCAATCGAAAATCATGTGCCCTACTTTGCTAGAAGCGGATTTAAAACAGTTGGTTCTCAGCTTCAGTCGGAGATATTTTGTTTACGTAGTAATACCTTACTAAACAATTAGACCAAAGGTGTCTAGCCAAGCATTCGGTTACATCAGCTTTTACATTGGTTTCATAGGCCGCAGATAATGTACTCCGCTGTTTTCAATTATTCACTTTTGAATTAAAATCTTTTGTTCGTATGAGTCCAGTAATGCAGCAGTTTGGCCACGGTTCGAAAAAAAAACCAAACCATTTTTCCGTTAATAGTTAAAATTGCGTTGCATTAATTCACCATTAATGTTATAGAGTTTACTAGAGTAAAGGCTGATTTCATTTTTCCGTTGTTGGAGATTTTCCAATCATACTCACAGTACATGCTTTTACTATGTCCATTCAAACATAAAGAAATACTTTAAACTACAAGATTAACATGATCACTCAACCATAGGAAGATGTAGCTTGAAGACCACGTCCCTTAGACTGAGTTTAACCGTCATAAACCGACATATTAACAATCATCCACAAGTATAGGGGCGACTGAATCGACCACGATCTATTGACAGCTTTTAATTATGATTTTTCACTCCTACGGCACTTCCAATAATTTCAGATATGGAGGTGTGACGCTGCAACAGTAAAAATACTGCAGCTTTCAAGTTGCTTTAATGAACTAATCCAAGAAACATTCCATGCAATTTCCATTCTGGAACAGAATAATGAAATGATGAAATAAGGTATGAAAGGCTAGGAAAACAAATTATTTTGTACGAGTCAAAAGAATTTTGAGATAAAGTCCCTTATCCTAACGAAGAACACAATGTCACGAGGATAAACTCGGAATAATTTACATTACGTTCATTTAACGTTTCCACATTGAAATGTGGAGAGATTAAAAAATGGGAAAGTTGTCCCCTGAGATCATCCAGTTGTTTTCATAAGTATCGATACGAAAGAGCGGTCTCAATACCGTTGACTGCCTTGATCGCCAGGCTTGTTATGAGGTTGTGTGACCCAAATATTCCTCATTCACTTCATTGATGTTCTTAGGCTTAATTTAAGGGCGAGTTTTCGTCGTAAGAGCTTCAATAAATTTAGGCTATGAAGAGACAAAACATCAACCATGTATTCCATGAGAATTCCTTCTTAACTTGGATAATGAATGAAAAATATATAAAATGTTTTAGAACCGAATGGGATGAAAAAGGAAGGACGGAGTAGTAATCTTGCATCTTGTGAAACTGAAACTGATTGGCATATTTATTAAACCATGTTTTAGAGAGGTATATAAGGAAAACATAATTTGAAGAACGATTTTGGCTCAATTGCAACGCTGGTGATAACAAACTACTTCCTTGGATCGCTTTCCATTGGAATGGATTCAATCATGTCAAAGAAACCATAAGAAAGGATTAATAATACAACATCACAATAAAGGATCTTCGAAGTAAAACTTTGGTGCAAACTGTACATAAATTCAACCTAAAGATTAAGAAAACCACACAGTGAGTGCCCTGGATTAGTTCAAGTATATGACTGAATATATTTAATTGAAATAGGATATATTTAAGCCCAAGAATATACAATACGCAGAAATATATCGACGTTTCTGGGGCTCAACCCTGCTCTACCACTTTCCTTGCAAATGTGTACTACTAATCACAAAACTAGAACTGAAGATTGGACACACTGGGTTATAAATGATATAATATTAGATATTTTTCTATTTACAAACGTCCAACAATAACAAAATGATCAAATTATTTGCGAAATATATCATCGAAATCTTCTTATAGACTAAACCGTTTAAGTACCAGCCACAGAAACCTTCTAGTGAACATCAAATAATACGGAAGAAATCCCTTCGCTCCGCTGGATCAAGGGTATTTTTAAATGCTGAACAAGAAGAAAACTGGGCATCCGATCAGAAATAGATCGCGACCAAAAGATACGGAGGACACAAAATATAAAGCGGCAGTGTATAACATGATACACGCTGGCAAAAATCTTTCCCCTCCCGATGACCTCATTACCACTGAGAGAGCGCACCAATCGGGGCCCGGGGCACCAAATTCCGCACTTGCCACAGACACCCAGTTGTGGCAGGGAAAAATGGGCAAAGGGCCAATTCTGATGACCTAAGGGACGGAATATTTCCTTCCGTGGGGCCCTGATGAACTCATTTCGAGACAAACAGGTTGAGAAACATAAGTGAACGCATCTAAGTCACGGAGATCTGAAGTCACGCTTAAATTGAAACACATAAAACCCATGTAGCCACACGTGTATCTTTGGTCGAAGGAGAGATAAGCAAATATAAACCGCTTAGCTAATAACAAGGCCATATAATGACCTTAACTCATAAGAGGTACAAAGGTATTCAAGAGATGCGTTATTCCATGTGGTGGTATAAACACACGTGCCTATGTACGGCTTCATTTCGTAAATAAAAGTTTAATGTGGAGGAACTGCAAGGAAGCTTTAATAAATAGTATAAGCTAATTAGCTCCTTCCTTCGAATGAATTATTCCAAAGATACTGATTTAATTTAATTTTCACAATAATTACATAGAGATAGAAGAAGAGAGTAGGAACACGGCTGTTAATGAATTAGAGGTTTAAAACCCTCAGTTTGCCGTATGTCTGCAGGCGGAACTCGCGTTAAGAGACGAACGGGAAGCTCCGGATTACCGATTTTTACTTCCAACAGTTTTTAAATTCCTGATTACATTCAGCTCACAATAAGAGTGGCTAAGGTAGGCTAAAAAAGGAAAAAGTGCCATAAAATAGTTTCTTTAAATAAGATCAACGTTAGAATGAAACGCTAGTAATCGGATACTGTGATTCTCTGAGATAATAATCAGGTATATTTATGTGATTATATGCTATATTCTCATCTTCTTCAAATTTTAATTTGCTTCTTAATAAACTGACCTCTTACTTTTACTATTTACGGATCTAACTTACAAAAATATTTTAAATATTTATAAAAACTCCCAAAAGAATAAATGATACAGAAACACTACCCAACTACTTCGCAGGTAACTGAGACTAAATTAATGATAACACCTAAGAAAAAATAACATGATTTCTCGAATTTCTACGAATATCTGCTTTAAATGTGGATATTAATTTGATAATTGCAACTTGAAATATCCTTGGAATTTCGCCTAAGCATTGATTTACATGGAATTAATACACATTATTCTTGATTAGTCATGTTTATAAAATCTACATGTCTGATTTAAAGTTATAGTTATCTTAAATATTTATATGAAAGTTTTTAACAGAGTATAAAATTTAAAATAACCTCAGGTCACGAGTAAAATTTGTTACCCTTTCCTTTTCAAAAAAGGGCATTTTCATCACTATTATAACTATCTGATGAATCCGGTTTCAAATATAAACATAGAGAAGAAGGTCCAACAGTAAACTCCAATTTTACAAACTTAAGGGACAAAATCTCCCTCTGTTCTCTTTAACATAAATGGGCCTGAAACAACCAACCGCTTCCCGCACCCAAGAACCTCTCCCGATCGGAAGATAAAACCCACCGCGAAGCATTAAGAAAACACTCAATTAAAGCCTAATCCCTGGGCCGAATCATTAGCGATGTCTTCGCGAGACTCAGGGGGGATATCGTAAGATTGGAAAACAAACGAAATTAAGAAGGCATTCCGAAGATGTTGCCTCCGGGGCTTGAAGGGAAGGTCGCGCTGGTTACTTTCGTCTCCCAGCCTCCGCAATGCGGTTCGAAAAAAGTAGGAAGGAGAAAAGGGGGAGGGGCTCTGGGAAAAGAGAGAGAGCAAATGAAATAAGCTCCCTCGCTGTGAAAGAGAGACACACCGGTGTGTGTACACATGGAAGGCGTTGCGAAAGTCGGAGGAATGAAGTGGAAACAGGCTGCTAGCCTGGCCTCCTCCACGTACTCGCCTCGGTATATATAGTGTTTTCGCCTCTCCACGCCTTCCGACGCATTCGCACTGCATTCTTAACCACCACGGTACGGGGGAAGATGTGATATAAAATTCTCTCGCGCCTCATCCTTTCCCTCGGAAACCTGTTCCATTTATTGCCAAATAACCGATACAGAGGGCGAAGCGCATTGTAATTCTCCTTGGATACCGTTATGGAGACGGTGCAGGGCGGATTAGTAAAACAGTCTCGTTTTGAAGACATTTCCTACGGATATCTAAACGAAACGAGGATTAATTGCCCTGAGGAATGGAGTGACAAAAAATTGTGAGACGTTCCAGATGAAATGTTATTTTTGTCAGTTCTAAGATCTTGGAGATACCATCTCCTTTAATTGCCACCACGATAGGAGGGTAACCGATTATCATCATAATGGGGTATTTGAACACGTATGTTTCTTAGAAGGCTAAAAATTTTAATCTAATCAACTTTTGTCTAATATGCATCTCAATGATAAACTAGTATAAAGAAATTAATGGAACGAATGGGGTTTAAAAAGCAAAGCTTAACAGTAGAGCTATAGATCAGAGCATTCAAGGATCGATTAAATTTCTCCTAGAATTAGATAGCATCTATCATAAGAGAATAGCTCCCAATTAGCGATGTCCTCGCTTCTTATTGAAGAAACACACTTATAATCAACGTGTAAATATTAGTTAACGATCGAAGGTTTAATTCCGTAGTTTATTTCAACGTTAGTATGAGGAAGTCGCGAGCTAATAAATTTACATCGCTGATAGGAAATCGAAGGTTATTGAAGGAGAGGCGCGTTGAAAGGAAACAAGCCTTCAAGTCGACCTTAACGTGGATTCAAGAACAGGTACTATCTCAATAGTAGCAGGAAAATTCTGATGAATAAATGGCTATTTTGTATCAAAACTAATTAACAGAAAACCGAGATAAATTTTACGTTACGCTCATCTATCCTGCGAACGGAAATTATTTCAAAGGAAAAATCGTTATGTTGAGGAAGGAATCAATGGAAACTAAAAATACTTCAATAATTCAAAATAACCATTTTCGTCCGTGAAAAACAAAATCATAGAAATAAATCTTCATTTCTGACCATTCCCCATGAAAGTTGGAAACACACGTTACAATAATTATTTAAACGAGAAAATCACCCCTCGACAAAAGTTTTCCGGGAATTTTGACACAGACTTCGTCCTGCTGCAAGGTCAGCATGCACGAGTCTCCATAGAATTGGGGGCTTACTTTTTCTTAATCCTTCCATGAACATTTTTCACTTCTACAAGGGGAAAAAGCCGTAAAATGAACATTGACGTCATAAAACACTTCTTTTAAATGATTATTAGGTCAGCAATTTAATAATAATAGACATTATTCCCCACAAAGCAACCATGAAAATTTTTCCTTTATGGCACGTAATAAATATGTTGTTATTATAAATATTTTCGGCTCCGCCTTTTTGGCTTTCTATCTATCTTTCTAAACTATTAACGATCTCATAGAATGCCTTTAGTTTCCAATTTGTTAGCAAAAGAATGCTGTATCTCCAAAATAAAAATCGTCACCTGTTAAACTTCGAGGAAAAAATTAATGCACAAGAATTGGGAAAAGGCAATTTTCCACCGATACCGAGGGAAAAGCGACGGAAGAATCCACAACTGCGAAAATTAAATTCAATGTTTTATCTCTTTCAGCGCATATGAAGAGGTCGCTCGGTCCCAGACGCTCGTTCTTCCCCTTACTAAATGCCATCCTCCCCTACTCCCAAAAAAATGAGTAAGTTTGCAGAGCATCTGGCAGCCTCCCGCCGGCGACGGCCCGTACATGTGGCTGGCTTACCAGCGGACGCCATCCTTGCTGCAGAGAAAAGAGATAGGCAGGCATCCCCCGCCGCGACTAGACTCCCCCGCTGTCCCCACCCCAACCCCCTTTTCACGCGCTCCCTCCCACCCCCTATGATAATCCCTCCCCTCTCATATCTTCAGCAGACTGGGGTTACCACATCTTCGGGTTTTGACCCAGAGTCTCCCGGGTGTCAGACTGGTCTCCGGAGCCAGATGAATCATTATTGCCCAATGAGGTTAATTTTTCGATTTCCCGCGAACGTAAAACCATTGATCACAGCATAATCTCCGAATTTTACTGGGTAAATTATTAGTGACTACGTAATTGGTTCTTTTACTGTCATCATGATATTTACTCAAAGACTGCTTTGAACATACTATACAGTTATATAATAACGAGAAGGCAGGACATGCAAAATCGTGATGCTGGTTTGGATAATGACAACATTCCATTTTCAATCTCTCACGAAGGGTAAATATATTAATACTAGAAGTTATTCCACTAACCAAACACTTATAAGCAAAGTTTCTGAGCAAAATTTGGCTACTCATGATGATTAGTTGAAAATAGAAATACCATAAAAAGTAAACTCCATGGTGCGGCATCTCTTTGATGGATATAGCCTATCCAGGCGGCATTCACCGTGAGACACGTGTTCAGCGTACCGACTCCCGTTCGGCTTTTCTACACTTTCAATACCGCTACATATTAATTCAGGTAGATTATCATTTTTTTCGCGACATTTTTTTTCGCAACATCATGACCCCTTACCAGGAATAGAACCTGGGGGATCCACTTTCACCGAAAGCGAACGCGCTACCCACTTAGCTATCTTGAGGCCCTGTACATACATGATATCGAAGGAGGCTTTCAAAATAGAAAATGAAGTCCTCTTCTCACTGTACATACAAGGATTAAGCAATTAAGCAAAACGCATTCTAGTTTGCTTGAACATCATCGCACAAAGAAATAAAAGTTCAGTAAAATATTAACATCTCCGAAATTCCATTGACGGGACTACCAAACTCAGTTTTAAAGCCGTAGAGTTCCGTTGTAAAATTAAAAGACTATGAGGCAATGATTATAGAGCTATTAAAATCAATCTTCTAATGCTTCATCAACTGAATCCCAATGAAAACCACAGCAGAAGTTATGAATTTGTGACAACTATCACCATTAAAAACGATAGCTTTCTATAAATTTACAATTATATCATTACAATTGTTATTTAAGTAGGTACTATATGACTTATATATATGTCTTATATATGTCCGATATGTCTTAGCATATGTCACAGTATAAATAATTAACTAACCAACTATTAACGTGTAAAGTATAATATTCTTTCAAATTCAGGATAAGGTTATTCGGCAGCAATTAAACATGATCATGATTGTTACAAAGCACAGGATATTTCATTATACGCCGAAGGAATCTTTCTAAAATATCTTGTTGTTAACTTGCACATTCTAAGGAGTTAAAAAGGCAAAGAAACATGATTTTCATAATATTGAGAGGGTGAAGATACAACTCGTAACGTTTTTACTTTGTCACATATATACCAGTGCACATAAGATGAACATCTATGAAAACGAAAAGCAGAGCAAATTTAAAAAATTAGTAAGTATACAAGTAGAAGTATGAAAACAGGCACAAATAAAAAAGCAATTTTTAGCTTAAATTCCTTATCCTTCATCCGCATTTTCCTCTGTAATCAGGACTTTAAACTTCATTTTCATTACTTATTGACCTTATTTAGTCCGGTTAGTAAAGATTGAGGATGAGAATTGCAGAAAATGTTGCTAATAACTAGAGTGACGTCAGCCGCTCGCTGTTTTGCATCTAATTCTTTTCTGCCACTTGCTGTATGGAGATGGTGTTCAACAGAGTAACCCACCTGTACACCTCTCAAGGGCAGAACGAAGAAAAACTTTGCGAACGATTAGAAAAATCTGCAGATAACTGTGGTGGTAGCCCTGATTCTAACCCATCCCATTTGAATGGAGAGGGTGAGGGGGACGGCATTAGCAAGGCAGTTGTCGACCCGGACCATAAAAATGCAAAAGAGTAGATAGAGAGAGAGAGAATTTTCTTCTTGTCCCGTCTCATCCGGGAGCATCTTTCTTTTCCTCCCCTTTCTCCACGGAGAGTCTGCGTGTGAAAAAATTTCAGTCGCCAACGATATCCTTCCAACAAAAGAAGGCGCAAGACGCGAAGATGAACCTACCGAATCCCTCCTTTTTTGATTGTTATTTATTTTTTTAGTATGTAGGGTCACATTCCGTACCGCAGGATTGCTCGTTTTTCAACAGAAATATTGCTACATCTTCTCGTCTTATAGCTCTCATGTGAGCTATAACTTAAGATAATAAATTTCTTGAGGAACATTCCGAGATTCCTGTAATCTAGCGCGATTTATAGATAGATGGACTTTCATAAAATATGGAATCCTTTTCATTGATTGAATGACTGAATTTTCTTTTCCTTTCCATAAGTTCTTGAGATGAAAAATAGCAATTACCATACTCCTCTTAACAAATATTATTGGGGGAACATAAGCAGAAGTTAAAGCTGAGAAACCAAAGAACAGATTTAGCTAAGTACTCATTCATACCTAGAGGGATTAAAGAGAGGGACAGTTTACCTGAAGAGATCTTCATACCCTTACCTAAGAACGAAAAGGAGTTAAACGATACAGGAGAAAAATATGTAAATTTTATTCAGATATAGAAATGTAAATTGTGTTAATGTGTTATTTAAATTCAGTTTCAATACAATCTAAAGGGTGTAACATGTATTAGAAATTATCTATTCTGTACTGTATGTATATAAATAAGTGTATGTTACTTGATTAAGCTGCCACCAGACTTGTCTTTCCGCGGCCAAATTTTGCAAATAAATAAATATCTTCTTTTGAGAAAAACTTGAACTACTATTAAAGTCAATATCATGTGTTGTGCAAAATTGCCTCTAAAGCTATTTCTTATATTTCATTTTTGACGTAAAAATTTACTTTGCCACGATCGATTAACACTTCATAAGTAATAAACATTTATATGACAGCAGAGATATTAAACCAATTGGTGTTCGAAATATTTATCATGAAAATAACTAACAGTATTTCTGCTTATATATGCAAACCAAATAACTTAGAAATAAATTAAATATGTGAGGCTGAAATGGTAGTATTTAAGGAATTAAAAACTACGCTTTGTGATAATCTGTATCAAATCAAGTTATCACTTTCTTATTTAAAAATCTAACAACGTTTCTTTTAGAATCGTTTCATGGGTAATGCTTGAGGCAATATGTGAAAAGAATCATTTTAGAATAAGTCGACATGGTTTATAACTGGCTGGAAAAAAAGCGTTTTTCTTTTCATAAATGCCGTTTAGTGAATAATAATGTAATTTCCTCAAACAAAATACGTCAGATTGGCAAATGATATACATCGACCAAAAATATCTGATTGTGAGAGGAGAGCTGGAAATATGGAAAAAAAATCATTTTAAGAGTATTTCGAGGGAGAATAAAGTAGAATTCTCAAGGAAACGAAACATTGAAAATTTAATATTTAACGAATGTCATTTAAATATAAACTATTCCATGGAAAGATAATATAAATACCCTCATCAAGTCAGAATGAACTTGGCTTGCGGAGGTTACAACGGTAGGCGTCAGGAAGAAAATCCCTTAACGATGTTCACACCTCTGATTGAGTAACTAGGCGTGCGAACTTTGGCTTGTTATTAATGCATACCACCTATCCCAAGTGAAAATGCACCGTACTGAAAAGCAAACTCGAGCTTTTACTCAAGCACAGACCTTTGCTGAACCATAAACAGACACCTTGTGCATTAGCGCAACACCTAACACCAGCTACCGCACTAACACCATACGGTTACGCTCTATCAGAGTGCTCAGGCGAGAGAATCCTTTAACCCCTTTTGCCCTTCACACCTTTGCATGCAACAGAAGGAGACGGATAGATGTCCCGTTCCCTTGGAGAAAGTCAGGAGAAGGTCAAGGAAAGGTAAAGGGGGATGAAAATTTAATTTCAGGTAGACATATTTCACATGCGGTGCTGAAGATGTGAAACTTTGAAATGATCCAATAGAAAAATTATGAAAATCTAAATCTTATCATTTAATGTCTTGAGGGTTGAGTTCCAACATCGATCGACGTACAATCAAGATTTATTAGTAAATTAAAAAACTGACTTATAATTTCCACAAATTACAATGGCGATTGGTTTCGACTAATAACAGTAATTTTCAGCAGAGGTAAATTTAGAAGTTTTTGGCTTGCATAAGAAACAATGGAAAGTGAGATAGGTAATGGGTTGTTGAGAGGAAGGAAGTGGAAATTAGATGAAATCACAATGACCATAAATTACAATTTATACGATTAATGACCAATGAGTCCTATAACATACAAACAGATAGGTAAATAGATTACAGTGACATTTTTTCTAGGATTATAGGTTAAGTTCAACTAGTTTTCAGTTGTTGTTTTGCTTTATTTCGATTTAATAATTCGGTTTTTGTGTAATTTATCAGCTTCATTATATTTTATAATANACGTTATTGAGATTTTCTGACACAAAATAAAATACTTTGCAAATTTCAGGGAAAGTGTAATAAAATAAAGACACTGAGGGCCACCATATCTCATAATGTGAAACGCCAAGTTAACCTCTTAAAAGGCACCCCAAGAACTTTCTTGCAAAACTGATTTGTCAGCTCCGCGATACCCTACGCTAAAGGAATTTGACTATCGCTAGTCTTAACATACAAGAACAATTAAAAATTAAAGTAGACGATATGTGCTATACATAACATAAAAGATATTCCGCTTTGAACCACAACGTTACTCAACCTATAATTTTTGCACTCGTATATATTTGTACACTGAGCTCGCATGCAGTGTGTACAGGAGTAGTTCTTTGGCCGTCTTAAAGATAAAACACTGATTAGTCCCTTCTACTTGCAGCTAATGAATTCTTTCTGGATCATTTTAAAGGGCATGAAGAGAGCAACTATCTCTTCCTTTCTAATGAATAAAGTCAGTTCAACTAATTTGCATATGGATGGACGCCCAATTGTTCTTCTATAAGTTATATGTGGGGCCATAATGATGCTGCATATATACGCCAGCATTTCCCTTCGAGTTTTAACTAACGACCTATCGGAAAAACACACCGAATGACTGATGGAAAACAGAAATCGCTAAATGATGCGGGAATCGAATGAAATATTGGAATTTAAACCAGATGAGGAACTTCGAATGATATTTCATTCGATCCTCCAACTGGGGAGACGGACCGCAGCCATTTAAATGCAAAAGATCTCAGCATCTCAGGAATGAAACCGAGAATTAATCGCAACGTCCGGCATCTCGAAGAAGAATTAGTATTCCAATTAAAAGGTCCGGCCATGAATGCAGTCATAAATAATCCAAAGGTGATGGAGGTGGGATGGAAACGAAGAGGGAAGAAAGGATGACAGAATGCGGGATACAATCGGATCGAGACAATGAGAAGGAAGCGAATGAATTAAGCGGTGGGATAATAAAAGTGTATAACGCAAAGGAGCGTTGCCATAGAGAGCACGGAATGGGCGTGCCAAAGACGGCCAAAACGGAGGGAGGCAACGATACTTCCCCATCGACGACTCTCACTCCACCCGCGTGAAGCATTCCCAACCCGCGAAGTCTCGCCCCGCCGTTCGTCCCCAGCCGTATTCATTACCAACAGAGATTTCGAAAGCTCCATCGGCAAGAGAACAGAATAAAGTTTAACGGATCAACATCGCCAAATCATCGAGGATCCCGTACCAGGACTCGAACCAATATCTCCCACTTGCCGGGTGTTGCTCTACTCAATTAAGGAGGCACACCGCGTCTCATCATAGTCTAAGAAATCGGAAGAGAGATTGTTCAGTCGAGGTAGCTAAACAACATTTAGAATTTATGCCATCGAGTTTTCAATTTTCTTAATGGGAGCTCTTTTTTGATCTCCAGCACCAATATGTTTCATTTTATTAATAATTATCACGACACAATGTACTGTATAAAAAGTAATGCCCTCTCGAGGTATGGTCAAACGCAAGCGGAAGACTTATGATAGAAAATTTCATTGCCATATTTAGATATTAAATAAATTTGCTTACTTGTTATGAATATCACTTTCAATTGGCTTTTTATGCTGTATGTGATAAATAAATAAATAAATAAAAATATTTACGAATATGCAGCTTCGGGCAACGAGAATGGGTAACCAGAATAACAAGAATTATTCTAAAAAGAGAAACCGCATCAGTTTATGAAATAATGAATGATTGCCCGTTTAGTGAAGGATGGAGTAAACCAAGATGAAAAGCTTTTCAATCTTTCTGATTTTGATGGATAGATTGTCTCTTCTCTTGAATTCCTCGTGAGCGTACGCGGATTTCTGCCCCTGAACTCAGGTTATATAGAGAATCAGACGTTACGAAAGCTTGACCAAGTCTGAGAAAGGACTACCTCTCGACATTCAAGCAATGCGTGCCTTCTCAAGGCCCATACCTCGAGCCGTGTACGGTCAACTGCCATAAACAGACAACGGGATTGATTTACAACGAGAGTTGCGATTCGAGTCCATCAAATTTTATATTTAACTCGAACTTGCGATTCTCTCGCACAGCAGATTCATTTGTAATCCATCCGACTGTAGAGATTAACGTTGACAAAGCTCGACACATGAAAAAATAAAAACAGTTTTCGAAAAGAAAAAAATGTTAGTCAAATCGAAATACAAATATCAAATTCGTCACCGAACATATTTCTAACTACGAGACTCGGATTATAGAACACTATCACCCATATATATGTCAACAAAATAAAGATAAACTCGTTGTCAGTACCTATCGGAGTAATAGAATCAATTATAGCTCCAGCAAATCAACTATATCATCGAATACGTTTTTATTGTTTCTTTGTTTATGAAATTGTTTCTCAAAACACAAACACAGTCCAATATGAGGACCGTTAAAGTTCTAAGGTCTCCAAAATTTTCCAAACTGAACTTGCTCCAGAATAGAAGAAAAAGCTGGGAGATCGACATGCCTTAAAGCTCAAAGGTCTGCAATTTTTTACTCAAGGTATAGTGCTGCCATCTAATTTAAAATCCAGAAATAGATTCATGCTCAAATAATCAAACAGCATATTTCTTTTAACTCGCAATGCTGATAAAATATTTGGAAACCTTAGAACTTGTACGCGCCACGATTTCCGATCGATTTTCCAATGGTCAAATCACACCCCTAAAGAAGTATTCTCATAGCGAACATGGCGATGAAACTATGAAAATCACGAAAGTCTTCACGGAGATTACTTCGTGAAGAAACAGAAGTTTCAACTTCCTGGGATAAGTACTTTATTCAGGGAAAAATTGGATATTTTAGAGCTTGAATGCACCTCGTAAAGCAGCAAGAAAAATAGTAAATACCAAATGACATCGTACAGTGCCACACATGCAACCTTTTCCAAAAATTCGACTATCGTACTGCTGGGTGCCGAATAGCAAAGCACCACTTGTATGAGATTCAATCAAACATATGAAAGGAATAAAGGTAAATGAAGCTCGACAAAAATTGAAATTTAAGTGTAGAGTATTTCCTCAAAATCCTAATCTATAAAAGGTTAAATAAAAAAATGTATTGGTAAACAGCGATTCAAAAATAATGCTAATGTTTTTAAATTTCACTATAAGTTTTAAATGAAGTCTGATGAAAATATTGCAACATTTTAAGAAGTCTAGTGAGGTATACTTATGGTACTGTTACTTCATTTTTGTAAGTCATAGATGAGTATTCATTTCCATCTTTCATTGAAAACAGCACTTAAACCAAATTTTAGGAATTTTAGGCAATTCTTTACCTATCTTGCCCAAAATTATATTGTAAGATACCAAATGATTGAATGTATATTGGGAATATTACAAGCTTTACTAAAGGTATTAAAAATTGGTTGATGACAAAGAAAGATGTGGAAATCATGTTCAGAATGCTCATGTTAATGCTTGCAACACACATTATAAATGGTAATGTATGTAAAATGTTACAATTTTTTGTTTATGCAGTGTTTAAATATATTTTTTGTCGTCGTGTTTTTGCCTACAGCTTTTCTTTGCTTGCTGACCAAATAATTGTAGGGGAAGTGGTCCTAATATCGCACCCTTTTTAAAAATGTCCTGAAATTTTGCTCTTTGTCAATTAAAATAAATACCTTGTGAAGATTAAAATAAGGTAATTCATACTGTGCCTTATGATGAACTTCAAATTTCAATATCCCTTATAATATAAAATTAAAAAATACAGAAATATTGGAATTTAAACCAGATGAGGAACTTCGAATGATATTTCATTCGATCCTCCAACTGGGGAGACGGACCGCAGCCATTTAAATGCAAAAGATCTCAGCATCTCAGGATTGAAACCGAGAATTAATCGCAACGTCCGGCATCTCGAAGAAGAATTAGTATTCCAATTAAAAGGTCCGGCCATGAATGCAGTCATAAATAATCCAAAGGTGATGGAGGTGGGATGGAAACGAAGAGGGAAGAAAGGATGACAGAATGCGGGATACAATCGGATCGAGACAATGAGAAGGAAGCGAATGAATTAAGCGGTGGGATAATAAAAGTGTATAACGCAAAGGAGCGTTGCCATAGAGAGCACGGAATGGGCGTGCCAAAGACGGCCAAAACGGAGGGAGGCAACGATACTTCCCCATCGACGACTCTCACTCCACCCGCGTGAAGCATTCCCAACCCGCGAAGTCTCGCCCCGCCGTTCGTCCCCAGCCGTATTCATTACCAACAGAGATTTCGAAAGCTCCATCGGCAAGAGAACAGAATAAAGTTTAACGGATCAACATCGCCAAATCATCGAGGATCCCGTACCAGGACTCGAACCAATATCTCCCACTTGCCGGGTGTTGCTCTACTCAATTAAGGAGGCACACCGCGTCTCATCATAGTCTAAGAAATCGGAAGAGAGATTGTTCAGTCGAGGTAGCTAAACAACATTTAGAATTTATGCCATCGAGTTTTCAATTTTCTTAATGGGAGCTCTTTTTTGATCTCCAGCACCAATATGTTTCATTTTATTAATAATTATCACGACACAATGTACTGTATAAAAAGTAATGCCCTCTCGAGGTATGGTCAAACGCAAGCGGAAGACTTATGATAGAAAATTTCATTGCCATATTTAGATATTAAATAAATTTGCTTACTTGTTATGAATATCACTTTCAATTGGCTTTTTATGCTGTATGTGATAAATAAATAAATAAATAAAAATATTTACNAAATTAATTTATTACACATTTACCAATAATATAGTTTATATACCTTACTTTTATTCACAGTTTAGGACATGAAAACATCGCTTGAACAATCATATTATTCAAAACAGGATATCACGTTTCAACAATTAAAGTTTTAATGCAAACCCTCAGACCGACGTACATTTATAGCGTAGAAAATCACGTTACTGAAGCTCATATGAACAAGAAGTTTTCGAAACGTTCCCAACATTTTTATAAAGCAAAATCAGCCTCTTCGCGAAATTAATTTGAAGACGAAGAACTCAATATTCTCCGAAATGCAAAAACTTGTACTTCGTTACGAACAAAGATCAGCGAGACTTTGTATGGAAAAGAACAATCGCACTTCGTTAGACACGCAGTCACATACGCAGTCTTTAAAAGACATTCTCTAGCGGTAAAATCGAGCAAGGAACGGAAAAAATTAATTTTCATCCGTCAAAAAGGTTTCTCCCTTTGTGCACTCAGCGATATAGGACTCGTAAAAAAATTTGCCTAACGGGCCAAGAAATGACGTCCCCATAAAGGCCTATTATTTCAGCGTTCTCCGATTGGCCCAATCTGCGAGAGAAATGGAACCGCCACGAGATGAAGAAAAAAGACTATCGAAAGGAACGCTGTGAATCGCGAGACTGTATCGACTTCATTGCATCCTTGGGAAGGAGTTTAGAAGGAAGACATCTCTATTCTATCGCACCCTATTCTCTCTTATCTTTCTCGATACAAATTTCACCGAACTGCATCATTAACTACGTGTAAAATTTAAGCATATTTACGTCAACTTTGGCAGATACTGCGTTATCAGAACCAATTACACGCAGAAGAAAACGATCGAGGAAAATATTCACTACTTAAAGTGTTTCTTCTTTAATTCCTACAGTCTCCCGGCCTGAATTCTAGTTGAACATGCATAAGAAACTACTTTATTCGAAATGTTTTACTGAATCACTGATTTTCACTGATATGAAGATTCATATATCAGATGGGCGACTATGCTGAGTATAAAGCACTACTCAAATTCCTTTTGAAAACGATTCTATCTAATCGTATCCTTTTTAATTTATTTATTTTCTATATTAATCGCTAATACAAACAATAATAGTTGTAAATCCGTCAGCAACACATAAATGTACGGTATATTGTAAAATTCTTCAGTTTATTGCAGAGGCTTACTGCTAGGCGATACAGAGAGCGTCCAAGATTTAGGGCCTCCATATTATTTGCTTGGGGATAGGTTCTTCGGTATGCCTCTCATCTTTCGTTGAGGATAAATATACGTAAAGTTATGACTGAATGCAGTTTTATTTAACGGTGAACTTTATTCTCAACATTTATCAATTCAAAAGAGTATTTCTTAATAAAGTAAAAGTATTTCTAGAGAAGAATATATCAGTTTTTATGCCAAAACATAATATTATAATCTATATATTTTTCTTCTTCATTAAATTTCATAGAGTCCGGGAAATTGATATTTCTTGAAGTTCTTTCCAGATTCACTTTGTCAAAGCTCTATATTTTCCGCAATTTATTAGATGTAGTATCCATATCGGAAAAAAACATTGTCAGAGGAAAAATAGAAAGTTCTGCAAATTTTTAAAAAGGGACATTATTTTAGATGTAATGGTGAATTAACCATTAAGTAATAAATAACATTCTACTGAGAAGAGCTGAAAGAATGGCGCAAAATTTAGAGTACTAAAAATAACACGATTCGGAGAAAGACTGAAAACGAAACAAACTTTAAATGACTATAAATTCCAAATTTCTAACATGTGTACCACTTAACTCTGATTTTCTTCGAGTGTGTAAAACGACATCGTTACGAACCTTCCTGGAGGATTATGAGTGAAAAGAAGACTATTTAAAAGATATCTGCATCAATTAAAAGAAACCACCAAGACGTCCAAGAAGACGCGGAACGCAGAGGAGTAATTACTTTTCTGGCGTGCGCTCAGCAAATGAAATATTAAAGCGTGAGTATTTTCGGAAATTGATTGCATAGCGGAGCAGTAAATTTCCTCCAGGGAGAGTCACTTTGTACGCAAAAGAGGAGGAAAGCGTATGAGCTGGGTTATTTTCAGCCTTATGTCACGCAAATACATAGTTCCGCTGAAATCCTTCTACTTGCACCGATTAGTGTCTCGGTGTATGCGTGTATTTGTAGAGATAATACGGCGGTGGATGGCGCATGCCCTACGTGCTCCGCATCCACGCCCTCATTCGTCACACAAGAATACTACGCCAGCAAACAATTCGCGGAAATTTCGCTTTCAGCCTAGTTCCCTTCTGATAAAGGAGAGTAATGAAATTGTCACTTCCTTCCGTGTAACTGGCAAGGAAACGTACTTCGGCTCACAGTCTAATGAAAGGATTCTTACACATTTCGATAGGATGATAACAAATATGGGCATAATTCGTCTGCGAATTGCGTTATTTTTAAGGCGACAATGTCGTTTTTTCCAAGTTCCGCTTTTCCATCATTACCATTCTTCTTACTATTTCGTTTAATAATATTTAAACCAACAGATAGCGATAACTAAAGAACAACAAAACACCGTAGATTAAGAAAGATACCGACAACATAACCAGAAATACAAAAATTAATTTTAACTCTTAGATCTGAGGCTGAAAATAAATGGAAAATGTAATTCAGAATCAAGAAATGAAAATAGTGTGAATAATAATTGGTCTAAATATACAGCCACAAAAACAAGAATAGAGAACAAAACATTAACCAACTATTCTTCTTCAACAGAATTCCAGCAGAAATTCAGGAGAGCGAAACATACCAAGCATAGAATCGCAACTAAAGATAATTCCAGGGAATTGACATTCAAATCGTTACAGAGATATGTAGAAACATCGGTATGATTGCTTGGTAAATTACAGTAAGAGCAGTGAGAGAGAAAAGGAACATGAGGGTCTTCTTCATAAAACATGAATGATCTAGAGAAGTGGATGCTATTAAAGATGAAATCTCGAGCCACAAAGTCAGCCTAAGTACTAGCTAGAACAGACATACTCTCTACCTTGGATATACTCAGTAATATCTTGAGTAAAATATTGCAGGTGCACCGAAGAAAGAATAAAATCTTTCTACCATTGAACAAAGAGAAAGTCATTAAAACTGAATTTAGAAGAGGACTTGAGCGATAAGATAGGTCTGGTGAACTATTCCCCGAAAAGAAAGCCCTCCTCCTTTCCGGTTTTATTGGTTCGGTATGAATGGCTGCGTATCAAAAAAGTACTGGTTTCTGGGAGCACAATCACATCCGGAAACATTACAATAATAGTTATCTTGGGAACTTGCAAGGGAACTTCAAATATGAGATGTTAACATTCATTAGTATCTTATTTAGTTGAATTACGGCTACGGACACCTACGATATACCGCATATAACAGCTTCCGGTTTTAGGAATAACAGATCAGCAGTAACTGGTCAATAACGTAGAAGATTAGCATATAGATTTTGAGAAACACTCATTTACAAAAGCTAAGATTAATTTTCTTAGCGACCTGCTATTTCCATTATGAGATCGATCCAAATTTTTTGCTCTAGTTAAGGTCTAATCTGTTCACATAACTTCTCAGGTCGAACTAAATATTTCATCAATGCATACAAGAAAGCATAAGGTAGTTAATACGCCCCAAGCTCTATCTTACGTTCTATCTTAAGTCTAAACTCTAGGTTTTAACCCTAAACTCTATCTTACAAAATTAAGGGAAAAAATTATTTATTTGCGGTCTTAGAATAGTCGATATTTTCTTTTTTTTTAACTTTATTCCAAATTTAGAAGTCTTTCGGATAAATTAGGTATGTAGCGTGCTTAAAATGAAAGAGAAAAGCATGAGTACAACCAGTGATACGTATTAGAATGTAAATAGGTTCATCGAGCTGTAATTCCTAGATTCTAGCGAATTCAAGACCGCTTCAGTTGATTATAATCCTCACACATTTGAATTGATCCTAAAATTTCCACATTTTCCTTCCGTTGCGGGGTAACGCCTAACTTTCTAATGTTACTACAACCTAAGGGAGAGAACTAGAAAACGTGCTTACAACCTTTGCTTTGGCACACTCGATGTCCTTGAGATACTTCAGGGAGATACGGTTTAGAGGAAATAGGGATAGGCGGCTGTATCTACGACAGAAAACGCAATAAACACTCGGCGAAGAGAAAGGAGAGCGAAAGGAAAGAAATACACGCGAAATGATTAACTGGAGAGAAAATTTCACGTTGGAACACAAGCATAACGCCGGACTTGTACCTTTCTAAGCTAAATCGTGGAAAAGTTATATTTCACAAAAATTTACACAGCCGCAATCGCTTGCCCATTAAACCGACACGATATCATAACGGTTCCCAGCAAAATTGTAAGACTGCGTGACTTAAAAGCAAGTCACCTAACATTCTCCCGTTGATCTTATTTTCTATCATATGTCTAGGTTTTGAGTTTCACTTTCAAAGGGTCGCGAGGCGAAAAGCGTGGGTGGTCAGCAGCGAACTTGATTTTCTAGATCAAGATCATTAACGAAACGAAAGGATTTAAAGGTTATAATGAGTTAAAAACAAACTTTAATCAAGGAAACACGTTAAAATAGGGAAAAATCCTTTACTGACTATACTAGCCATTACCTGTCTTGACGAGTAATTTTAAAATTGTTCGTGAACAGAAAGGAGATTCAACCGTTCCTTTCCATCAAGACAGATTTTAACGTCCTCACAAGGATTATTATATTAGTCAATCGACAGTTTCGGTTACATCAGCGCACACTGCCTGGTCACCTAGAGACGCTATCGAATAAAGACTTCAATTCTTAAGTAACTATACTATATTTTATAAAATATCACTTAATCTTATTAATTAATTATAATAACACTTAAATTAGTCCTTTATGAAAAAGTGAAAATAATCCGGTAACTTCGTTCCCTCTGAAGAAAAATACATAGCTTTACATATACTTCAGCAATCAAGTAATGATCTGCACATTATTAGAACATAAATCGCGTCACCGAAACTTTCGACCAATAAATCGAGATCATTCTCCTATCATAAATTATTCCCGTAATCCATAAGTTTCAAGGGAAAGAGTCGCTAATGTTGCAGGCTCGAAGACCACCTAATAATGGCTGCGGATCTGGATCTATTTTTAGAAATAACTGCCTGGTGAGCCAATTGAGTTCTAAGCGTTTTTTAGCATGCGTTTTGAAAGAAATTCGTTGGAGGAGCGGCAACAGCCAACTAAGTTTTTGCGTTTAACTTCAAGGTCAGCGCGGAAAAAAGAAGCGAGAAGAGAACCACGCAAAGACTCGTCCAATATTTTCTTCTTCCTTATCAGTATGTATGAATATGCACACACTGTTATATAAATTGTAGTTAAATTAGTTGGAGATTTGTTTATCTAAAGGTTTACTTGAGAAAATGAGTTAGTGAATTAGTCTTTCAACCATGAGGTTCTTCGAAGCAAATCTGTATTTGATTATTATATTTTGTACGTATTGTATGAATTATTCTTTATGTAGTTGGCTTCTCTCTTACTTTAATTCTTCCATAAACAAAAAATTGTCCTTAGAATAAAAAAATAACCAGGTTTATTTCACCTCACAATTCATTTTTTTCGGGTGTGTAATTTCAAGTATCCGAACGTAACTTTACAGTAGGGTAAACAATATTTTCAGATTCATCACCTTAGAAATCAAATTTAGACAATAATCTAGTGTAAGGTTTCGATAGCTTTGCATGGTTAAGTTACTTGCAAGGCAATCAAGAAATGTGCAAGAAAAATTTTATGTAAAAATTATTTCATGAAATTTGTATACAATGAATACTTCTGTTTCACGCATATTCCAAACTTCCTCCCCCTTTGTTGCTGCTCCTCAAGCCTTCTCCTCAACTTGGAATTTCGTATTGAAAGTTCTAATTACAGGCGATCCAGCTCGATATGAAAATTCTGAAGAAAACTCCCAGAGCATTCTCAGCGCACCAGCATGTAAGTAGAGCACATTTGGAGAAATCAAGCATAATAGAAGCTGGATTGCTTTCGAACTGCAGTCGTCGTTGATGGTACGCGGAAACGCGACATGTTGGCCGTGAATGAAGTCTTAGTTTTCAAGGGAAAGGTTAAGGATCACCAGGGTGAGGCTCTTTCAGCAGACCAAGAGAGCCAACAGATAAGATAGCGCAAGAGGGCAACATTTTCCCATTAGAGATAACAAGGTTTGAATAATCTGTAAGCTGATGAAGTGTCCACTAATTCTTGCATACTGTTTATATGACCAAAGTTATAATAGTTCATAAGCACTTAGTTTAGATCGATGAAACATAGTCATAGTGATCGAGCAATCACACACAGCTATAGTATGCAAGTGAGGATCTGTGCTGATCCATGTGATTCATCAATTCAGATCGGGATTATCAGTTGAATGTTTTTAACCCTTACATTAGCTTATAAAACTTTTGCCGCGCCATCTCAGAGAAAATTAATTATCTGTTAGTTTCCGCAAATAAAAAATGGTGGCGATATTACTGAACGAATACACATTCCATTTACATGATTTATACACAACCTGCTATAATGATCAATACGTTGATACGTTTCTTTTGGTAGGATTTTTCCAGTATATTTCATGAATTCGATTCCGATATTGATCTTCGTAACACGTGGAAAAAGACCGTAGTGTAAAATAGAGTACTCATTCAATAAATCATAAAGTCCTTTTATAGACCACATAATATCTAAAATATACTTCTCTGGCTATGGTGGTCGAGTCAATTTGTTCCGATAACTTCTCTTAGGTCATGACCTTCAGACATCGTATAACTTTCAGCATACTATCACAGACCATGTGTTAGAGTTCTTCAACGATCTTCGAGAAATTGAAACGTGCAGATGGAGTACAAATGTTGAAATTTGGAAAGAAAACAAAAATTACCCACGTCATTGAAAATGCCCATATCTTCGAAATATAACTCCCTTCTTCTAGCTTTTGTTAGAAAATAAAATTTTGTACATGGGGCATCGGAAACATGAAAATCTCTCGGATTAAATACCAATCCTGAAAATGTTGTAATCGGTGATGTAGGGAGACACCTTGCTCGGATTTTAACGCTATCCAATATCATCAAACCGTCAGCCATTTCTTGAACCTGAATTGGTACTCTCCTAATGCGTTATCTGACTACCGCAACCCTCCCTGAGCGGACAACTAGAGAACTGATTTAATGTGGGTTTTTTATACTATTTTGGTTAGTTTACTTGTTCACTGAAATAAATAAGTTTTAAAATAGTAAGCTGAAATAAGTTTCGGCAATCCGACCCAAGATCACATGCTGGAGGAGTGCCCTTACATCAGATCGAAAGATAGGCTTCAAAGTCATAAATATATAATGAAGAAAAATGTAGGATTGGTAAAATGGCAACCGCTAGAAAAAGTGCCAGAGCTCAAGCTCGCAAATTAGCGCCGAGCGACTTTTTTCAAGTTTGAAGAAAAAGAATGGCTCCAGACATCTACAATCTTCGCACGCATGGTCCTCCAAAAAAATACTTCCGCGGAGAGAATAATGCCGTATTACCGTCTTCGACTCGGAGCATTAACGCGTCAAAAACCTCTCTCTTGGGACTTTATTTACGAAAGCTCCACGGACTTCTACCTGTCTTCCACCGCTTCCTCCGAGAAAAGTTAAAAACACACGACACGAGCGGCTTTAAGAGAAACTGTTATCTTCGCAACAAAAGAATTGCAGCGGAAAATATGAGGGACGTTAACAAGGAGAGAAATATGACTTGCTCTCCACGAGAATAATAGGCGAGCCCCACCGAGGCAAAAAAGAACTGCCGTCCTGTTTTTCAGGTTGCTCTTTCTTTTTTAACAGTAACGCTTAATTGGAAGTGAAGTAACATTCTCCGCGATGTCCTACAATTGGCAAAGGGGTACTAATCATCTTTATCCTTTATAGGGATACCAGTGCTTCTTTACAAAATCTAAAATATGTTTCCATTTTATACAACTCATTCATTTTTGAGCTCTGTAGTAGAGGAATATAAAGCCACATTATTTTTCGAAGCGGAAAGTAAGCCTTGATAGAGAATGACGACTCCAGTTAATACAATCCAAGATAATGACATAAAGATATAATACATAGCACATATAGCCGTAAAAATGGTACCTATACCGATTTTACAGGTAAACACTATCATTTGATAAGGAAAAATTCTTTCGAGGAAACAGTAACACATTTTGAATGCATTAATCAGGAAAGGTTCACGGCTTAAAAAGATGGGATAGTGCGACGCTTCACCATTGCTGCAATTTAACCGATATTTTTTATTACTATTCAATAACAAATAATACCTTCATACAAAGGTCTATTTATTAATCTCATTTATCCGAAATCTCATTAATCTAAACTGTAAGGTCTTTGTTAAGGCGAGATTGAGACTAAAAAGTCTCTTCTTCCATCCAACCTGCCGTTATAAATAAAATCAAATAATTTTTAAATAGAAATAGAGAATAAAATTTAAGAAATATATGTGGATGAAAAAACGTCAGCAATATCTTAGGAAAAAATATCCACCACGGGAAAACACACAGAAGGGGGGCGTGAAAAACCTGCACAAATCCACTGAGAGTACAAGCTAAAAGATACGAAGGAAACTGAAACTAGGACTTTCTAAATCACAGTCCAAGGGCAGGACATAAAACACACATTGCCTGGATGATCTCTTCTAATCCTATTTCTATTCAAAAGTATACACAAAATGGAAAACCTCCACTGGAAATGTTTTCAACCAAAAGAAAGTTTCTGTAAACATTGTCAATATTTGTTTATTATTTCTAACAGAAATACGAATGAGTTTCACCCTATACCGCACATTTTATATAGTTTTATTTATATTTCGTTAATGCTGTGGGTGTTTGATATGCCTTAATTTTATATCCTTGCGAGTCAAAACTCCTTCACTCATTCCATTCTGATCAGATACGACTCCGAAATTTCAGGAAAATAAAACATGCTATATAATGGATCGGGCCCACCTACAATTTACTTATGTGGTCTTTAAAAACTATTGGCGCCCAAACGTAAAAGATAGACGGATTAAACAACCATTAGTTAAGGTGTTTTATTTATCAAGGTTTTTATTAAGGAGAGATTGAGACTAAAATGTCTCTTCTTCCGTCTAACCTCTCGCCAGTGATATTAATTATAACATAAATAAATTTATAAATAGAAATAGTGAAGAAGGATTTGACGATGTAAAATATCTAAATAATATCTTATGAAAAATATCCACAGCAGGAAAACACACACACAGAAGGATGTGAAAAACCTAAGCAAACCCAGTGATAGTACAAGCTAAAAGATGTGAAGGAAACTGCGTATATAGATACCACTGAAACGGTAAGGTAACAAATACTCACTAAAGAAATAGAAATCAAAATGAAATTGGCATTTTAAACCAAAACACACATAAATTAAAATCGTTTAAATATTTAAAAGAGAATGCTCAATAGAAGAAAAATACTTAAGAATCATTTACGAAATTAAAAACAATTAGACATTTAAAAGAATAAGACGTATAAAAACAATTGAACAGTGTAGTAAATTTGTGAAGATTATCACTCTGAGCGAGTTAACAGCTGTCATTCACAATTTTCTTCTTGGATTTTTGGTTTCGTGGTGAACACTGCATATCAATCCCATACTAAAGAAGAAGGGATGTACAGGATAGTGCGCTTAAGTATCCAACGAGGATAACAGATTTTTCATTTCCTTCCTATCTTTCCCTATCTTCTTGACCATCGCTATCCATCGCATGGTCCTCACAAAGATCTCATGTCTCCCATAGGCGATTGGCCCATTTCGCCCACACATGCAGCCCACAACAAAACCCTACAGGCCGCGCGGCCTCCACCTCTCTTCCCGCCCACGTGCCAATTGCGTCTCCATGGCATCCACCATGGCGACCACACCCTCAATCGCCCCACCAACCAACAGCGGACAACTACACCACAAGAACCAGGTCGCCCGATGCGACAGCTCTCTCCATCTCATTCTTTACTCTCACCAAATGGCTCTCTCGCCAACAAAAAGAGGGCTATGAGGTACTGATACTGCGATAAAAATGGAGGGAAAGAAATTCTGAGAGAAAGCAATAATTCTGTGGAATATACACCATACATACTTTAGAATCTCCTTCACAGTAATATCCTTTGGTGTTGTGTGTCAACGTGGTAAGGAGAACTGAGGGTAAAGTAAATCCATCAAGAAATCCGGAAATTGTACGAGAAGGTAGTAATATCAATCGAAAAGTAAAGCCATTAGAATTGCGAAGAAAAGGAAGAACGGCAGAACCGATCAATGGCTGGATAATGCACACGATGATGATGAAGGAAAGGAAGATAAAACTTAAATTAAGAAGGAACGGAATTGCCAAAAATCTGCCAATAAACAAATTGCGTTCCTTATATATTACAAATTTGGAAATACAAAAAGGTTTTAGACTAAAAAACCACACGTAACGCTGTAAGAACCGAGAGTGGGCATTTGATAGCCAAATGCCCAGTCAACGACAGACACGGTTAATTTTATTTTGAATGAGAACTAGCGTTTTAAATTACGCATAAAACAAAAGAATCTCAAATAAAAACTAACTGGCCAACTCGTGAAAACAAAAATAAATAAAAAGAATTAAAATCATTTTCGCACGCACGGTAATAGTAATTTAACAACACAGATTTCACGATTTTCTAACAAGCACTGCAAAATAATTCTTCCATATATATTGAATGTAATTCTTCGTAAAACTGATTACTGCATAAACATAACGTTAAAACCACATGTAATTTAAAAATTTATAAAATACTCATATAAATAAATGAATCTTCAACCTCTTGCTTGGTTCATTAACTCTAAACCTTATTGAACTACCTTCCTCCGCATCTTAATTATAACCCCACCCAACGATACGATCAAACAATTTATATTTTTAACTTTCTCCGCATCACCTTTTCCTTTTCTACCTTCAATTACTTTCATTAGCGGTCCCTGTTAATAATTGGCCCACCAATTTCTTCTAATTCCTTTTGTAGCTTCAATCAATACAAAATATGTTAATATCTCTTCCTCTCCAAACATAACCAGAAGAATCTAATTCAAAAAGGAGATCAAGATTTATGGTTTTTTCAATGCTATTGTCAATCATGACAATTGCACTAAATGTAAGTCTGTAGACAAAAAATATCAAAAATTATACATAAAATTACCATTACTTAATACTAGCTACCCATTTCGGCCGACGATTATAATTTTTACTCTAATTAATACTTGTAGGATAAGATATAAAGACACTATTAAATTCAATAACCCTGAAGCAAATACCAGAGCAAACAGACCATAGTTATTAACCCTTCTTGGAAGGAATAAAACAAAAATTATCCAATATATATCCTCTCTACCTGTAATCTACAACTTCCTAGTAGATCTTTCTTTTTCTACAACATCTTTCCGTCACATGGATACAAAAAGAATTCTACAAATGTCTTTCTGAAGAAACTATGAAAAAATAGCGCAGTAACGGCAAGAGCACCTAATGAAAGCTCTACTAGTAAACAACCGAAAACACTAGCAATATACGCAAAATATGCTGAATTTATTAAAGAAAAGAAATATTCCAAGAGACACAAAAAACAACGCTCTAAGATCACGAAAAGGCCTCAGAGGCAGTTTATGGCCCGGAAACATGATAAGCAACCAAAACGATGTAATAAACGTGCAGTGACAAAAGAGCTTTCTGAGATGCACCGGGAGTAATGTACAGAAATAGGTGATTCAGCCAAGGATATGGAATGAACAAACTAGAATCTTAATGTAAGCCAAAGAACATCGTTTTCATTTGTAAAACTCAGGAAACATTTCATTTGGATAAGTATATAATGGTTTTATACATGATGAATCAAGCATTATGATGGACCTAGGAGAGATAATCTAGGTGGAAGTCTATTATAAAATAAATCAAAGAACTACGGTCTTTACCGGCCGTGGTGATTAGCGTGCTAGCGCTCCTACCACAAGGTCTCAAGTTCAAGTCCGGGCTAATCGGATTTTTCTGGTCTGAGAATATCTGTGTTTTCGCCAATAATAATAATTATTAAATTTGATGTAAATGGGATCGCCGTCCTTCTTTACAATTGCAACCAATTTAATAAAAACAAGCCTCTTACCGGTTTCGAAGCGCCAACACCTGAACAAGCATGAGTTCTGGTTTTGATGACGCCGGTTTTGTTAAAATTTGTGGGAATTGTACAAGTTTGATACTTCTTTGATTTCTTTTGAACATATACATAACAAGTAACAAATAGTGACTCATAATACCTATACTGAAAAGAAATTAATACCAAATGTACGAGAAATCATATATATAAAAAGCAAATGTCTGTCCGTCCCCCTATTTATCTCAGAAACGGCTTCAGTTAGAGATCTGAAACAAATTGCATTGTGTTTCTACGACGCTGAAACACCCAGGAAATCTATTCTCTTCTCCGTAAAGGCCCAGGTTCGAACCCAGGAGCGCATAATACGTTTCCATAAGAGATGAACGTAAAGTACGTTTCATGACTTGCAGAGGTCGTTTCTTTTACAAAATTAAATTAGAAACAATGGTCCTACGAAATTGAGACAAGTGTCACAAGAAAGAAGAATAATCATAGAATCTTATTTTAGTCGTGAATAATTCATATAAATTCGAAATTGCGAGAATTTCGATAAAATAACCGCAAAATTCGTAAATTTTTTCGGAAATAAACAACCCATCCCTTTCACGACCAAAGAAATTGTTGAACAGAGAATTCACGAGTTACCCATATAAATACACGGGGATAATCAGTTGGTATACTTTTCCATAAGAAATGTACGTAAAATAGGTTTTCGTTACCTGCAGAGGTTGTTTCTTTTACAGAATTAAATTAGAAATATTGGTCTTACGAAATCCAAATAAGCATTAATAGAAAGGAAAATCATCATACATATATTCTTATTTTAGTCGTGAAATATTGATATTGGTCCGAATTTTTGAGGATTTTGATCAAACACACGGAAATTTCGTAAAATTTTTCGGATATAATCCCAACCCAACCCTATGACGACTAAGGCCATTGTTGAATGTTGATTTCATGAATTATCCCATAAAAATGCACGGGGATAATCAGTTGTGATAATTTTTATCAGAAATGTACGTAAAGTAGGCTTTCGTGACTTGAAAACAGTAGAATAAGTATTATAAATAATGGTAAGAAATATATTGAGTTATTATGATCTTACGATGGAATTTTTTTGTGCTTAGTAGGACCAGATATATACGATAATAGATATATTTTTAAACTAAATTAAGTTCCGTCATGCTTGACGGGGGCGTTTACTAGTCATTATAAAATTATCTAAATAAAAATCGGCACATGAGGAATCTTTAGAAGATAAAAGCAAGAAAATAAATAGATACTAAAAGACAAGAAACCTTAGGCCACCTTGGAAGAGAATAAAATTTCCTATTCTTACTGATAAAATAAAAACAAAGTCAAAAGTCAAGATTCTTAGGAGGATAAAGAATTTCTATCACTTGCGGACAGTCAATCGATAAAATAATCATTAACGCCTTTTCATTCTGCCAATGTACCGTTTATGTAAATTCTACGCATTGAATATTTCTATTCATATATTGAAATGAAAAACACAGACCAACCGGAAGGAAAGGAAATGATTAATATATGCTGAACAATCTTTGAATAAAATAAAAAGATATGCTTTAGAAAAAAAGGTAATTCAAATAACAACTTCACCTTTACCAACGAAAGAACGTTATTAAAAACTTTCGGGAGTTTGCATAGCAGCTATTAACTGAATCTTAGACTATGTGCACAAAATGTGAAAGAATAGGAAAAAGATAATAGAATCGCACGAATGGAGTAATTATTCAATGAAGAAAGCTACTCCTAATTTGCTTTTATATGAAAGAAAGGAATATTTCGATTGAGATCGAATATAATTACGACTTCTGAAAAATAGTATACCGAAGGTATTTTTGAAAAATGGATTTAAAAAAGTTAGTTAAAAGTTACTTAAAAAGTCTTCGGGTAAAGACTTCGGAGAGGTAAAATAATATCATATATAGGATTGTTTGTTTGGGACTTCACATCCCCTTTTCTTACTTAGCGATCTCAGTCTCTCATTTCCGAGAATGATACGCCTCACTCTTCTGTGGTGGTAGAACAAACCAGCCCCCATCGGGAATCGAAACCGGGGCTTTCAACACCGCCAGTGGACGCACTACCTACAAAGCTATCCGAGAGTTAATACCAGCACTATACTATTAAATTACAAGTGAGGCACACCGCTGATGGCAAAATTGATCAAGAGTCGCCAAAACTCCAAAAGTCATCAAACACCATTGGTATTTGACGGCTTTTGGAGTTTGGTGACTCTTGATTACTAAATTACAGTGTTGCACATTTAAACGTAAAACCACTCCTCGCCGGAATGGCAAAATACTTTCACAACGCAAAAACACACAAATGGAAAGATCTTTTACGGAATTCCAGTCCTACAAATACAAGTATGGAAGGCGCACATTCAATTACTGGTAGGAAGCACCTTGGGGTACGCGGAAGGAGATATTTGAACTGCAAAGAGTACCACTCAACCCTTTCCGAAGAAGTGATAGAGGCCAAGCGACCTTGCGGAGAAAGACACTTTGCTAAGTGCCATCCACTGGCCTCTTTAAGACGCCTCGAGGGAGTTCGTGGCAGCGACAGCGATGCCATCTGATGGCGGTCAATGAAATATAGTCACGCGAAGGTCCAAATGAAACCCATAGCACCGCGTTATTTCGGCGTGCATCGGAAAAATTTAGCGGTTCCCTCAGAAACGAGACTCCCTATCTTCTTTCTCATTTACAAACTATGTTTATTGCCTCCTCTTTACGTAATTTTCCATTTCGTACTTCGATCCCGCAATACTTCCTTTGCTGCTTCAAAATCAATCCGATGGTCTCCATTTACCTACCTATATTTCATTATAAAAAATTATTATTGCTGATTACCTTCCATACACCACCCAACAGATACATTCTACTTTGTCATGAGTAGGAAACTGACATTGCCATACAATTTACTTTCCCATAGAGAATATTTCCTAGCTTGAATTTCTTTCTTGAGATGTAGTCTCTCCTTGACTTTGAAAGTAATAATGCGCATCGAAGCAACTGACATAAACTGTCTACATCCTAAAATTAAACCCATGCCAAGGGGCACCAGTTATCAGACCGATATAACAACTGAATCTCAAAGAACATAAGCTATCCCTGGTAAATAAAATTTATCACTCTTATCATCTCCTATAGTGTATTATGTAGAACCTAATTGCAACTCTGTAAATGTCACATACTTTATCTTTAAGTCTGTCTTTTCTTTTTTACAGGTTTCCTTTCTTCCATAGAAAACTAAAACTGGTGATTCGAAGTTCTTCTGTCAGCTAAGTAATCGCTGCTTCTAACTTTTTACGAGAGCTTCTTGTGCTCCATTCTAGCAATTACCGCACTCAATATTCTTAGTAAATTTTCAAAATCCCTTAGGAGAAATATCCATAATTTTATAAGAAATCAGTGATATTAGACAAATTCGGTTTAAATATCGTTATCCTCAATGTGAAACATAAGAATACAATTTTGTTTGAAAATAACTTCCTCTTATAGTGTATTATGTATAAGTTTAAAAATAACTTCCTCGAATGCAAACAATACGAATACTCGAAAATAATGAGACAGAACTTAGTTAGACAAGGTAAAAAAGAATGATATAAGCAAGTCGAAGTCGTCGCCTTTTATTCATACGGACAGTTTACAGATGGCTCTTTTTGACCATCAAAACAGTTCATTAGAAACTGCAAGTTATGGTTATGATCTTATTAAGTCGGTAAAACCGCCGATTGCTTTCTCATTAACCCTATCAGCTAATCAATTACTTCAAACTGGATAGACCGCAAATAGCTACGCTCACCTGCTTCGCATACTTTTGGTTAGGACGATTATGGGGTCACCTTCATCCGTTTGTTTGCGGCTTGTGAGAACACCAATCCTCTGCATATTTCCTCGAACATTTCTCTATCTTTTGTTTCTGGAAGATTCTTTCGGAAGAGTATTTGCCAGTAATTAAACGAAAGAAAGATTTTTAACAATTGCGACAAATTCACAAAATCCTTAAGTTGACTGAATTCCATCTTACCGTAGCATTTTAACTGACACGTATTCTAAACCGTGACTTCAGAGTGAATTATCATCATTTACATAATAAATAACATAAAATGTCCCATTCTAAAGATTATGGGTTCAACGCGTAAAGAATCCGAAAGCCCACTTTTACATTAGGTTTGATTTCTAGCATAACAGAAAAACAACGAATCATTACGTTAAATAAATATTGGAAAACTAATTTTCTTTTTATGTATGTACACATAAAAATACAGAGAATTTACATTTTGTTATCTCTAACGCACCGATGTCAATCCTGATTATTCATTAAACACCAATAATTCATATACAACAATAATTTATTGAAAAGACGCAATGCTTAATTTGTTTACAGAAACCATTAACATGTCATATTAGAATAAATTATAGCTGAATTCCATACTTGAAGATGAGGTTATGCTATTAAAATCTATACACGAAATTCCAGTATTTTCTCAAATGTTAACTAAATCTAGGATAAAAATGGCTAAGGCAGAAAAAAGTTCTCTCATTGAAAAAAAAAGGAAACGTTTTTTCTATTGATGATTAGAATTTTTCTCGTCCATACATTGTTTTGTTGTTATTATTTAATCTTTTTCTCCTATTATTCATCCTTCCTTTTTTAACGCACGTTTCTCCAGCAGCTTTCACTTTACTCCCTCGCAGCGGTATTTCCTACTTTATCCTAGCGCATTCAGAGATAAAAAAAATACTCTTCCATTTCTTCACAAAAAACCACTTCCGTCCCTTTCTTTAACCCTGGACGCTATAGTTGAAGGGAAAAGGGAAAGAATTAAGGTAAAAAAACACGTTGAGAGAGGAAAGATATGGGGATAGCGACCTCCGTATATATCTGTTCCCTACACCCGACTCTCGAGCATTCTCCTATCAAAACCCTCTCAAACAATGACCCCCTAAAAATCCAAGGACAGTAGGGGACACGCATAATTTTCCTTAAACCCTCTCTCTTGCCCCCGAGTCAAGACGGAAAAATCGTTCCTCCTCCTTAAGATCTCGGGAAGGCACACCACAAGACGGACAACTGCCGTCGTCCTGTGGGACAGTGAAGGGGTTTTTGGGTAGGGTTCGGACAGAAAGAAACAAGGGCGAAAAAAATAATACGGAGACCAGATAACGCTCCGGATATATGGGACTTTTTCCCTAAGACTCACGAATCCTACATCTCTTCGGGAACTCTCACACGAACCCCCAGAAACATATAGCATAGTGACAAAGGAATACATTTGCATACATTCCCGAGGAAAATAGGCCCACCCCGAAAAAATGCATAAGACGAACAAGGGGAAAGATAAGGCTGAGCGCCAAAGGGACGGAAGGGGAGGGGAGGAAGAGATGCAATGCCATTTAAATGGTCTCCGTATTTTTCGGGGATTTATTTAAGCCCTCCGACGACACATGCACAAACTCCCTGGTTGTCAACAATCCGGAGGTTTAAAAAGGAGGTTATTTATGGGATAGGGATCGGCGGTGCATACGAATTGCCCTAATTTCTTAGCTTCTCCGCATGCCAGGTCATTCAGTTAATAAGGATTTCAAAGATAGGGGATTGGAAAACCTCATTGGTTTCTTAATGTAACATGAAGCTTTCATTCAAAATGGAATGGATTTCAATGTGGTTATGTTGTCTGCTCGTTCTGCAAATTAAGTAGAATCTTCCTTCGCAGCTACATGAAGTGATCGACATTAGGCGAGAAAACACCTTAACACCTTACTATTCAGAAGTGTCCAGAAGTCTTACTATTCAGAAGTATCCAGCTGTATGCAGGTTTTTTGAAGTTCCCTTCTTTGGGTCATTTCTTTAACCCTCGTAAAAAATACCTGACCCCTGAGAGATCCAACTTTTTTCGTAAGTCATTCCTTTTGACGTTTGCGTGATATCTTTCCTTCGATCATTTCCTTCTTGCAAACCTTAACACCATCGCGCAATTTTAGATCAAAGATAAAGAAAGGGGAATAGGAGAATCTTACACACAGAGTTGGTGTCCATAGTATTTTTATGTAGGCAAGAAATGTCTTAATGAATTAATAGAAATCGATTGATGACCCGAAAATAAAATTGTAAATCTGAAGGTAAACGGGATAGTTAATAAAAATGATAAAGTGAAATGGGTACTAAAACCTTAAATTCTTAGACATGCAGATAGAAAAGCAATGTGATGGAAATTGCCAAAAGTAGTTATATTGAAAAGTTCCTCTAGAGTCTAAGAAGAAAAGGCTAAAAATCCTTAATGAAAGCCTTTTTCTCTCACTAAAAAGTTTTTTAAACGTTCAGGTCTATTCCAAGTCGTCTAGTGCACACATCGAAAGGGCAGACTTCATCCACTTGATAACCAGAAGAATCTCCTCAATGGGCTGGAACCTTATCGTGATGAAGGGTTCCTAAGACCTAGAGAGAGAAAGGTGATCCCTAGATAGCCTAAAGTCTAATCGAACGACTGCACATTTCCTGAAAGAAATGGCTTTAGACTGCACATTTCCTGAAAAAGTAGTTCCTAGAACTGGCTGAAAGTGTCTGACCGACTTACTGAGAATATACAATCATTTTAGAAGGAGGTATTTTATTTTAATGAGACCGATACATATGCAGTCCTATCTGAAGCAATGTCATAGAAAATTATGCAATAAAATAAAATGAAAACCAAGTGGAAGCCTCTAATCTTGATTCAGTTTGACCGACGAAACATTTTCTGTAAAATATGGGTACAATACACTGAGAGGGTATATTCACTAAAGAGGGCAACAATAACGCAGAATCTCCATGGTCGCGAAGTTAAATGCTACCCAAACAGAGAAGATGACATGTCAGCATCCCAATTTATCCATCTATGAGATTCGTAGGTAATTGATCTCATAAAAATAGCCACAGTTTACGCGGATGTTTCATACCGAGATAACATTGAAATTGAGGAGGTTGTGAAATATGAGATAAAACACAAGCCAGAGAAAATCCGCATTCTGAAAATGCGACTCTTTCAGAGTTGATGGAAAACGTCCTGCATTCACCAAAACAGAAACAAATACGGGTAACGTTTAAGGAAAAATAAATAATATTCTTATTTCAGTAGTTAATACCGCGCATTTCCAAAAACATGAGAAAGCATCACCGGGACTAATTCATGACAGATGCACACGTTCTTAAGGACAAAAATATAAGCTTTGGAAGATGAGGAACTGTGTCCTCACTCTTAAATTAAATTCTTTTTGCGGAAATGGGGCAAAGCTCTAAGGTGATTCATGCCCATCTAATAACGTCATCCAGTTAGCAGTAGAGGCGATGTGAACATTCTCGCAAAATTTCATAAAGCGCCATTGATATCGGGCAACGAAGTTTGGCTCCGGAAACCATTTCATCGACAAAAACAGCTCTCTTTCAGATCTCTTACTAAATTACAGGGATAAAGATGTAAAGAACCTCAATGAATCTCCAGAGTGCTAACCGACTTAAGCTTACTTCCGGAGATGTTAGTAATGTCTGCAAATGGCGGGGAGAAAAAATCTTCGTCCGTATACGTTATTTGCTTGGTGAATCTCATATCAATCGGCTATTCCACCCTTCACCAAGAATGAGTTATAAAAAACATGTAACATTTAAAATTCTTACCTCTATTCATTTACGTAAATCTGATGCCAGTTATCATATAGACGCCATCTGATATCATCATGAAAGCAATGAAAAACTCAAAGCCCATATGCTTGATTTTAGATGAAGAAGTGAAGGAGAATTAGTTAACTATTCTCCTTTAATTCCTAATCTGCTACCGCATTCTTCATAGGTAAATAAATTACTCTCGGGTTATTAGAACTCTTCTTCGACATTAAGCTAAAATGTAATTAAAATCTATACAATTATAACATGATTCACTGTTTAAAAGCTACTAAACTACACAATGCTTCACAGCAGTTGATTTAATTTTACACGCCATCATCATACAGGTTAGCAATCCGAGGGTTGGTTTTCCTTGACTTCATTTATTGCCTTCTCAAATCTAAACATTCATAATATTTTACAGTGAACTGAATATTAGGTAAAATTCCAGCTATCAATTAAATATTTTAAATATTACGATTATTTTAATGAAGCAAAACGAAATGTATAAATTTTTGTTTTTAGTTCAAAGACAGCAAAAGACATGGAAAAGACAATATAAGCCAAACCACAGTAGCATAAAAATTTTTAAATTAAATGCCGAGAGATCGGTGAATTTAGAATTTAGACAGCAGCATACTAAAACAATCCTAGATGATTCATTCGGCTTTACTATGAGACTTAGTTAATTCTAATTTCTTGGGGAAATAGGCGTCTTTCATTATGTGAGATGTCCATCTACATCATATAAAATTGGAAAATATTTCATTATCATCTATTGGCCACTTGCAAGTTATTAGCTAACTTTAACTTCAGTTTAGTTTCTTGGGGAATTAAAAGAGAAATCTCTTAACATAAGAGACGAATTCTTCCAGTGAATACCAATCACGTTTTAATTTTTGCAAAGCACTTATTCATTATCAATGGATTAGTCAAGAAGATATTACAGCGCTCGTAATTCGTATACCTAATTCATCAAATTTTACTGGGATGGTGAGAATACTGTTCTATTAACACAATCCTCATTTTATTTTCATCCTATTCATCATCACCCGTTAGGCGAAACTTCTGTTTTAAAGTTCAACTTGTCAGAAGCGAAAAGATGAAAATCTTAATTTCAAGGTCCTAATCATAGAATCACAATAATACTGTTATCACCTAGAAAAATTTATATAAAAATTAAAGCCTGTAAAAATTCCTCCAAGGAAAGGATATATAAGTATGGGAAATAATGTTGCCATAAGAGGTGCATTAATTGAGGAAAAGGGGAGTGTGAGTTAATTTAACTCTTATTTTTTTATATTTAAGTTTAATTTAGAATTAAATTTTATGTCTTTATAGTTTATTTTATTTTGAAACTAATCTATAAATACTAATGCTTCTGAGGAAAGAAGATAACTATCAAATAACCCAGCAATGATTCGTTATAACGCAAATTAGGAATATTGTTGTCAATGAAAATACCTACTTATATTTGAATAGAAAGGCTTTATGAAAACAAGCTATAAATTTCATTGCTACTTCATTAAAATAATCTTTTTCATGAATATTTACACATCGTTCTTGATTTGAACCCCGGAATAAAAGTACCTTGTGAGGAAGGGTCAATTAAATTAGAATTAAATTGAAGTAGATGTAAATTAAAGTATAATTATTCCATTGTTCCTTTTTATTACCACGTTAATCTTGCTCGTGGTCGTTTTAATACACTGATAAGTAAGCAGTAATTAGGTAGATAGTTCTTTATTTTCTTTTCATTTTAAGCTGTACCTGTTATACCTGAAACGGTGTAGATAACCTTACGGGTTAATTTTTTACGCTGTCACAAATTTATTCAAGTAATTATAAGTATTCTACACCCTTAATAAACACAAAATATTTAAACGAGCCCAATTTGTCCGTAAACCCCGTCTGAATCTCTGTTTTGGCTTCTCTCCACAAAATGTGTACTTCCTCTCCAATTTTCAGAGATAACCAGGCGTTTCAGTCGTTTGAGGAGTTGTCACGAGTTCGTTAAGCGTCTAATTTATCCATTTACATGGACCGCATCATCTCGATCTGAATGCCCTATATGTGTGTTTATGCACCAGTTTAGTCAATTTGACCTTATAAAGCCCGTGTTGACGCATCCATCTCAAGAGATGATATCGTATCGCATGCAGGCGATTTATTCACGTCCCTCCCGATACAAAAACGTTAGTGGTTTAAAACGGACTCGAGACTTCAATCGCCAGCACATCCAATTCCACTTAACCGCCGCCATCTGAATGCCTGTCTTCATTCACGGGGAGACTGTCTGAATGACCGCTTCTCTCCTCTCTTTTTTTTCTTTCTATTTTCCCATCTCGACCAGCGCACCCTCCTCTCGCATAATTCCTTCGTCCTCATTGCACCCTCGTCTCCGCTTTCGCCAGTCAATCCCTTCGTTTCCTCCTTGGGCAATGTGACGTCACCGCGTGACCTATGCTCCCTCCAAAGTACGCGCTCATTTAGGTCATATCATTTTTTCCTATTAGGTTGATGCATAGCATGGGATGTGCAGTTGACATTAATAATGCCTTATTATTATTTGCGAAATTCGCGTTCTAAAATGCATTGTTCCTTAAAATTAGAGGACAATAAGAGGCACATTTCCTGCTATCGTATCTCGAAGAATGGAATGTTTTCATTCTTCTTTGATAGAGGAAAATGTATCACAGACATACTATTGTCTATGGCTAGGATAACTGAGGGCAACTGAGGTATGTATGAATGCTGATGAGTAATGGTGTTCATTAATGTCCCTCCTTATCGAATGCTATGAATAGTGTTACTCATCAGGTCATTGTGCTGCACTTACGTGAACTCATAGCATTCTACCCTAGTGAGGAAATCAAAGGTTACCTCACGCCTAATCTTACCTAGTTGTATCATTACGTTCCAAAGCTTTTTATAGGTATAGTATTTAACTAATATTTGTACAGATGAGTTTAAGGACACGAGGTCTTCATAAATATTTTAAAAGTAAAATTACTTAATTTATTAAGGAATAGTTCTCATGAAATAACGAATCTTCGTTACAAGAGCCCATTCATGCATACAACTTTTGTATTCTTCCTGATAAATCCTTTCAACACAGAGATTTATCAATATCTGTTTTATATATACATATGAAATTTGTACTGAAATTTATTACATCTTACTTATATGAAACAGCTCTTATCCTCATATTTCCCATTTAGAACATAAATTATGAAGCGTTTGGTTACGACTGAGAGATTAATATTTTCGATTAATAGTGAAAAAGACTACATAAATATACATAGATTGATTTACAATATGAAATATCTAACAGTTTAGATAATATCTTTTTCATGAAATTAATTTGAAAACGAGTATAAAACTAAATACATCCTATGAGCAAGAGATTTATAAAATGGAAGGAAAAAGGTACTGACTGTCTCGTAAAATTTTCGTAAGATTAAGAAACCTCAAGTCAGATGTTGTGAACATTACTTACAATGCTAAAAAAAATTAAAAAAAGCTCATCATAGTCCAGAGAAAGCCAGAACTGCAAGCCTCTGTATTCAGATTCAGGTGTTAATCGACATTAATTTGCTGCGATAGGAAGGTCAAAAAACACTGAAAATTAGCATCACGTTAGCGAAGGGATAATAATATATTTTTACGCAGTCATGCTCATCTACGTCGCAGAAAGCCACACAGCCTGCCAAGAGCTTCTAGCAAAGCTTCGTTAATTAAACAGTTCAATGACAATGACTCCAACTTACTCATCTTAGCACTCATTTGTCAGGAGTGAAAATGCTAAATATGAAGACGGAAATATATCCTCATCCAACTTGAGAGGAAATTAAAAACCACATTAAAAGGGAATAAATATGTAGCCAGACTTCAAATCATATCATCCCAATTTACTACTTTTTTAATACCTCTCCAGTCGAAACGAAGCAACAGTTCATTTCTATGCCCATTATGAAGATAGACTTGCATCAAGTTGGACCTTCTTCATTTATGGTAAATGTTACGAAATGGTGTAACAGGTGATGTATGCTGTACTGAGTATAGGGTTTTAAGTTAGGAGGTAAACATAATAACTCCTTTTACCTAAAATAATACACTTGATGAAATAATCACGAGAAATCATTTGAAATTATCGATTTTAATTTTATAAATAAATTTATTTTTATGTATAACGGAATGATTTCCTATTAAAATAAAATAAAGTATGCATTAAGAATAATCATTTTCTCTACCATTTTAATATTGGAAAGGTTGCATTGACAATTAATTAATAAATTGATCTTTTCGTGACCTCGAAATTTCGTTAAACCATAAATCACACGTCAATAGAGAAGACATTTTAGGTTAAACACACAACCACCTACCAAACGAAAGAGGCTGCATTGAAAAGGAAAAACTAAAAAATTAATTCTGGGTTGTGCATAAACAACAGCGAATTCTGCGAATGCAAAAATAAAGGAGAATATGGACGTTGAACACCAAGGGAACATAAGAAGCATTTGATCAGCAATAAAACCCGAGGAAATGACTAAGCAATAAGAAATGGCTTTACACTGCGTTAGCCCTCACCCCCCTCGCTGACTGTTGGCGAAACTTGTGTGTGTCAGGGTAGACAAATGAGTGAACTAGACGCATTTGGAATCAGTCCTGCGAGGAGTTCGTGTGGAAACGCTCTGAGTCAGAAATTCTTTGGTGATGAATGAACATGGCTAAAAGAATGCCCAAGAGGTCAGCTTGAAAGGGATTTGCTGCGATGGTTAAGAAACGGAGAAAATTGATGGCGGAAGGATAATTCAAACCATACACGATGTAAGAAACTAAGGATTGGAAAGACGAAGAATGCCGACAAAAATTAGCCATGGTGAGATATTTAGGATTCTTGAGAAGAGTAGACCGATGTTTATTTGTAATGAAAGGTGATGAATGTAATGATTTATGTACACATATCAAGATTTAAGGGGGGCTCCGAAATATATGATTGGTAGATTAAACAAAAAAAACAGCAAGTTGGCTTTTTAGTATATAACAAACTCGTATTTTTCACCTATGGTTCCGTCGTTAGTGGCTCCTGAAAACTCATTGTTATACAAATAGTAGCATCGAATAAATAAACTTGAACGACAAAAGAAACTTACGAACTTCTGGAAAGAATGGAAATGCTTCCGCGTCGGTTGTCTTTGTCTCAGTAAATAATGTGTGAAAATACTAATAATGAGAAACGAATTATGCTGATGACCAAGGAATAGGATATCATTTCAATGGATCCACAGCGTTTTCAACCACAGTATGGAAGAGAAACGCCGATTTATAAAATGATCGCTGTATCTTTTTCTATGGCAAATGTATTACCAAAGAATTGGCACGTTTTCTCTGCTGTTCCACTCATTAAATCAACTTCAAATTTATGACGTTATTTTCCGATGCAGAGTAGGAAGATATTTCAATAACAAACATAATTAGGGGAGAAAAAATGCAGCAGAACTTGAACTACTGCTATGTACGTAAAATCATATAATAATATTGTATGTAAAATGTTTAAGTGTTTTCTCATATCTACACGTCATATAATATATTGTGTAAAATGATTTTATTAGTTTCATTATACTGAAATACGTGTATTTTTAATTGTATTTCAATTATCTATTATATAATTTTTAAGCTTTCTGCTGATTGCTGATATAAAATGTAATATGGTAATTTTCCTTAATAAAGATTATTATTATTATAATCAGTACGCAGCAGTGAACTCAATGCCTCAATTTTTTTTAATTCCATAATTTTTCTTATTTAACAAAATTGTTAGCAATAGAATCCAACCCAGTCGAATTTGTAGAAAATATTCGATTGGATACGTTGAATTACCTAATTGGTGGTAAGTGGTGTAGATAATAGCAAATGACGATAAACTATGAACCAACAAAAATTATTTCCTTGAATCTCCAATCATTGTAGAAGTTAAGAGCGTAGTTAGAGATGTAAACGCAACCAGCCTCACCAAAATTGGCCTTTCATGGCCAAGAGCCAGCAATTTTGGAGGAACACATGGTTAGGAACTATCTCCTTCTAAGGTTGATCTTTAAAATGTAAATATTTGCTAATTTAACGAAACCAAATTATTTCATTACATATAATAGTTTTACATTACAATTATTTCGGAAGTAAAAATTTATCATTACACTCTAAAGACTATTAAAGATACGCAGGAATACTAAGTCTACAATATACCAACTTACAACCTTACATAATAACATATACATCCTGCCTTTCGGTAGGTTCATGTGTTTTAATATTTCCTATCCAACGTCATTTATTTTTTTGGTAACCTATCCCACTCTTTATGACATCTAACATCTTTCGTCTTTTTCTTCTCCTCTGGCTTTTCCCTTGCATTCTACTATATAACAACAGCAATAATATTGCGCACGGTAAACCAATGCGTTAAAATAAATGGAAAACTCATTCCTTGAAATCCTGAAACGCTTCCTCTGAGCATGGCGAAAGGACGCGGCATTCGCCGAGGAACCATTATACAATTTGTGACACGAAGGTCAAGCAAGGAGGTCACAGTCCTCTTAAGACGATCTGTTATCCGAGAAGGAACTAATGAGACGTGTGTGTGCGTACCACCAGAGGAGTAAATTTCCCGTCGCGACGCAGACATTCTTCCCTTGGAAGTGGTTCGACACACGCGACGAAAAAGACCCGCCCAACCCCTTTGGGCACTTTCGAACCCCTCCCTTTACTCCACTAACCCCAAACTACGACCTCCTACTCCCTCCCACACACGTCCACGCACGTTTTCCCACTCCCTTCTGCAACACACGCGTCCCTCTGCGCACTTCACACAACGCACAATACGGAGGAGTTTCCCTCCTATTCCCCGCACCGCAGCCATCTTGGAAGCCACGTCACGTGATCCCACCCCGCATGACGTCATCGATCCCACTCCTACTTACGTCATGCGGGAATGTGTGAGTTTTTTTTATCTAGGGATGGGGTATGTAAGAATAGGGGAGGAAAATAGTTATGAAAAGTTCATGTCTGGCATTTGAGTAAGAAAGAGACGCGAGGGAGGCTATAAGATGAGATCGACACGCAACTCTAACGAGCTATTTTTATAATCGGCTCGAGTTATCCGATTCTTAACCTAAAAGATTAAGAAAAATCAGTCGATTCGCGATCTAATCAGAGATTAATCCACGAGCGGGATATTGAATTAAGCTGAATAAATTACTGAACTGGAGTGCCTTTGATCCCCACAGAATAAACAAATTATTCTTTAAAGTTAATTTCTAAAACTATGCCAAAGTGCTAAAAATTCCTCCTATATAGTAATAGAGGTACAGTATTTTTCTCCACTAGAAAATGCTTACCAAATCATAGAATGGTAATTTAACAACAAGTGGGTTATCCAATGGGAAATCTTTCTTAAAACCACTGTTTAGTTGATCGAAAATATTCATGAATTTTTACGTTATTTACAGTTAAGAATTATGACCAAAGTTCCATCTAAGATGCGCGCCTGGGCGACCGCGCAATTTTTCTTATGTATTGCGCGGATCTGCAATGCTCATCACATCTAATTAGAGAAGGACCCTCAATTATCAAAAGCCTTGAACTTATTTTTCACAAATGCATCAATAATTTTGCATATAATGATTTGTAGAGTGAGATTTCATGGTTCATTTCGTAGTACTGTTGAAAGTGCTTCGACATCTAAGGTCATTTCGAGCGTTGGCCCCCACCGGGATTCGAACCCGGGACTGCTTTCACCAAAGTCAAATACATTGCCCACTTGGCTATCCAGGGTTCATTTCCTTGTTTAAATTATGAAAATCAGAAAAAGCGCAACTTAAAACCCTACCTTGGCAGTAAGTGGCGCATTTGCCCAAACTAAGCGCCCACAGTAATTTTATTGCCCTGAGAAGGGAAATAATTAAGAGGAGTGAACTATGTTTATAACCACTACTCTTCCGGAAAACATCGATGACACGGGAATACCAGTATCAGTTTCAAATATACCAAAACTAAAATATACCTTGAGCACATTTTAGGGACACTTTCTTTAGATTTACCCTATTTAAACACAAGACAATCAACCCTGGAATTAGTAGCAGAAATGGCAGCCTCTCTTCGTTTGCAATTGAAAGTAAACATAATATTACCATTGTCTAAAAAGCAGCTGCCCACAGGCAGTTCTTAACGAATACCCTAATTAATTTTTTTCTATAATGCATTTTCTATAAACTCTTTCGAAAAATGACTGCTACCCAAACAAAGCGCTGATTGAATTCCATTATTTTTTAAGAAATGGCTGCCCAGCCAATATCTGCTAGCTGATGAGGCATTATGATGGGCTGTCTACAGCTACACTGATAATCCTTACAGCATCGGATTGTTCATAGTTGTCATCAGCTTCATTGTTCAATTCAGAACAGTTCGAATTCCAGTTTGGAACGGTAAGTTTCTTCCAAAAAGGGAAGGGGGTTAAAAAAAAACACATTCACAAAATCAGGAATCATCCATCCCATGGATAAGGGGTAGCCAAGTGCACCCATCTTTTCCATACGGCGAAACTTAGCATAATAGCCATCCAAATTATTAGGTTGCTCTTTGCGGTCACCTACAGAAGTTTCCACCTCATAATCCACTCACTTTACGAGCCGCGCATTACCGCTCCCGGATCATAAACACGACCGCGGCAAATTAGCTCAGTCCGACGCTACGCCAGCGCGAAGATGAAAAGGCCGAAACAAACCGATGCGAGGAAAGAAGCTCCACGGTCGCTCAACCCCTTGCTAACTAACGCGCGGGAAAAGAATGAGATGGAAGCTTATGTGAAAACCTCTTCCACGGCCTCGACGACTCCTCAACGCGCCCACTTCTCCCCTCTTCAATCTCCTTCCTCCAGAAAATTCCTCGGGTTCGAAATAATAATGGTCTGAGGCCTTAAAGGGGAGTTGGAAGAGAAACGAGATGTGACGCTGGGGTCCCGCATACGAGAGATCTTCTCATTTTTTCCTGCTGGAGAAATGGGTAGAACAGCGAAGAGGATAGAGATGCATGAAAACTAAGACGGGCGAAGGGCCACTGGGAGGGAAAATGTGGAGGCATGTGTAGGAATGCGAGAGAGGGGAGTAGGTTGCCTTAAGGCCTTGTGCCGCATCTCATTCCCGGAGGCTTTGTCTCAAAAATCACAAAATGAACATGCCAACCTCGCAACTGAGAAAGGACGATGGGAGCAGAGCTCAAAAGTGGAACCGAACCGAAAACAGAAATCGAAAAAAAACGCGTTGATATCTTGTGAAAGATAAAAAGTTGTGTTTCGTTTACCGAAGGAAATACTTAAATTTTGGTTACAGTGAGAGCGGAGGCAAATTATTACCCTTTACCCTAAACCGAAACTGGAAATCGTTATTTATTCTGATACGGTTCACAATCTATTGGACCGAAAAATAATTGTTTGATAATCATGTGTAACGGTGAATTGAGAATTACCATTCATGCGAACGGTTTCACAAATTAACAATTACATTTTAATAACTAGTCTTACTTCGACTGTTTCGCATGATATCGCAATTTTACTCTAAAATTCCATTAGATGTAGTTTTATTAAAAAGTTACCTAAGTGAAAACCTATTAGAGTTACCGTATTCTGATGTTAAGAAACCGGGGCTTGTTAAATTCTGAAGCGGATAAAACTGGGACGTTGCCACAAATTTTAGTCTGATGTGAGTTAATTCTAAGAGCTTTACAACACTCTCTAAGAGTCACCAGCCTCACTACTTCATGAAAATTAGCTTTAAAATGATTTTCATCCATAATATCTTCGTAACTTATATTTTATACAGGAGTTTTTTCATCAAACCGGGACAACAGAAAAATTGACCAGTACCATGCGTTAAAACCGGAACAGTAACGCTAAAAACGGGTCCAACAGCGGTTTTCGGAGCTAAACATGAACTGAGCCGAACTTTAAAACCGGAACAGTAACGCAAAAAACAGGTCCAACAGCGGTTTTCGGAGCTAAACATGAACTGAGCCGAACTTTAACAATTTCAATAAACCGGAGAAGAAACCGAAACGTAAATGATAGCGGTTCGATATTGGGAGGGTTAACGGTGGTTTTAAGGTAGTGGAGGATATATCCTAAAGGACAATTCCTCCCGCGGTCCCCAGGAGATCTGGTTCGGGAAGACCTCCTCGGAGATGCCAACTCCTTTTAGTTCAACACTCTCACTCCCCTAAAACTGCTCGACGTTGAGGAATTTGTGTTGCGTGTGACTTTCTTATCTGCAGGCAGCGCTTCAAGATTGTTTTGCCGAGGGAATTAGTGCCTTGTGCTGAGTAGACGACGTGAAGAGCAATGAAGGGTTTAGCGCGCCCGTGGGATAATTGCCTAGAAGACATATGCGTCATAACGGTAATGTACTGCTACTTAGGATGCTGCTTTCCGCTTCCGTGGCACACATGGTGCTGATAAGTGAGCCACTGAAATTGTGTCAAGTTCAAGCAGAAGATTACGCTTCATCTCCAGTTTAAAGGAGAAAGCAATAAAGGCTTATTGTCAGCAAAACAGATTCGAGTAGTTCTACTGCAGTGACAGTATTTCCCGTTTCCTCGTTACTCGAGAGAATGCTCCTCAAATGTGCATAAAATAAAGGATGCTAGACCATCATACTTACGGCAATATTCGACCACAGGAGCTGATTTCTGTACAATAAGATTAATGAATGACGAGTATACCGATCTCAAGTTTTAAAATGTGACGAGATATTGCAGAATACATTCAGTGAAACATAAAACTTTGCTTCATTCTTACAGATTACCGTAGACTATTATAATCATAGCAAAATCCCTGAGATGGAAATGGACTATTGATGAAATAACAACGCTATTGAATCGATTGGATTGGCTTGGACTAATGAGAAATAGTATCTAACCTCTCCAATCTACACGACGAAATTACACCTCATTCAGAAATATGCACCACTGAAAACAGTGTGAAAAAAGTGCAAAACAAAATAATTACGCAATTCATGAAAAAAGAAAAATAAAAAAATTAGTAAAGAGACAATCGAAGAAGCAGCAGCTGGATCAATTTTTTTTCGATTTGATTCAAGTTCGTTCAATACATTTCAACGGAATATTGGACTTATTATACGATATTAACCGCAACGAACCTAACATTAGTTCTCTGGAACATGAAGTAACGAAAAATCAGCTACCTTTGTAGGTGACTGAGAATATCCAATATCCAAGCAATTATAAAATTATTAAATGTGTTAGACTCCATTCGAGCGTTGCCACGTGACAGGAAGGTCAAATAGCAATTTAAACATAAATAAATAATTATGATCATAATTAGGACAAAATGAAAATGAAGTTCGTGGTGGTACATACATATACCGTATATATCAAAAATAAAATTTAATATCCAAAAGTGTACATACGATTGTTTACTTCTAAAAGGGCTCACTGATGCATGACTTCAGATTCCGCTTATGAACATAATGCTGACTTTTCCTAAGGCTGATAAATACTGTAAAGTATTTTTGCATTTAAATACTGTAGAGACATTGTCTCATAAGGATTCACATATTTACGAATTGAAAGCAGAAAATAAATTTTTTAAATAGAAAATTTCCAGCGATTGTACATTATAAAAGGCTTATAACCCCTTTTGCTTATCGCGACTTTACAAAACTCTAGCCAAAAAGTTTCTCACAGTATAATGAAAAGCAAAACTCAACTTCGCAGAGTTCAGATTAAAACCTAAGTGATTTTAACAGCACTACCACTTCAATTGGAGAGACAACATTTTACATTTATTTATTTTGATAATCTAGCAGTTCTGGAATCAATGGAATCCTATCATCGTTCCATCACACGCGATAAATGGATACCCAATAAAAGTGAGATATAGAATAAAAGAAAAAGAATCACATAGAATGTATCCTTCGATAAGACTAGAGTATTGAATGTCCTCCACTAAATATCTATCGCGCGCCTTACCACCGCATTCTTCACAGAGCAGCTTATCACTCGACCGATAAATTTGCATTTTCATTCCCTCCCACGCAGGCGCTTTAAATAGGACTTTTCGAAAAAAATCCTTCAAAGAAAACTTGGTTTAAAAATAGCACTGATAAATAATCGTCAATTTTTACTCGGGAGAGACTTTTAACAGTCCCTAGATTCGAATCGTTATAAAATAACGACTGAGTGTCATAGGAAATCGTCTCTAGTAGATCAACAAGTGGGTATAATTAGGCAGATAGCGGGAGAGAAACACCGTTCTCCATCATGCTTCCATCAAAGAAATATCAGTCATTACGTGAGCTAATGGATGCCAGAGGCAATTATTCTGCGTCATTATGAGAAGTTTCCGTTGTTTCTTTCCGTGATTTCTGATCATTATGGCGTTTGGTTCTGAGAAGCAATCGATCAATAATCCAATAACTTCGAAAACGTTCCGATTGAGGAAAAAATATTGTTTGATACGAATGACGAATACATTCAACAGATATTCCCAGCCTAGAAATGAAGATTTTCAGTACACAAAAGGCGTCAACATTTGCAGTAAAAGTGATTCATACCGAGCTAAACGATGCTTTGAACTAGTTTTGAAAGCTGAAAAAGTAATACATAGCTCTTTGTAACCCATCGAAAGTTTTTAGACGATCTATTGGTACTTTCATACGATTGAGCTAAAGTAATCAATCTATGAAAAATGAATATTAAATTCCTTACTAGTAAGTTCCTGAAATCTATCTTAGGTTACAAACTTCCAGTCAAAACAACTCAGTGAGAATTCAATTTTAAACGCTTATCGACGTAGTAAATTTATAAGATAGAAGCAACACGTTTCCTTATTTTTGTAAAAGCATTTTTTAAAATAGAGTTCTTAAAAACTAAATATTTTTCTCAAAATATCTTAAGCAAACTTTTAAATCTCTCATAAATTCTATAATGTTGAATCGAGAGAAAATAATCGTGTACTAAATTAGACTTTATATAATGAAACATAAGAGAATATTTCCATGGTAAAACTAGGGGAATTTCGTAACAAGAGGAAAGAATGCATTATGAGACCGATTGAAGGCTATCTTTTAGTACGAAAAGAGCATTTTGTTTTAAAAACAATGGCGGTCGTATTGAAAAACATACCGTGTTTTTAATTCGGCTCTACTGCTTGGTGTTCTGGGGAAATAGTTAAACAACGCAAAACATGAACAATTTTAGTAAACTATAGCAATTATATTAAAACTATTTAAAAATAGCGATAATTAAAATAATACGCTAGTACAACAATTAATCTCTGGTTCCTTTCATATCTGGTAAAACGTTAACTTTGCTGAATCCATGCACTCGGCCTATTCCATTTCCCTCGCAATCTACACAAGATGACATTGCAGGCAGTTTTTATGTGTGACTGATGAGGCTCTAACTCAACCCCCGGCTCTTTCTCGTTTCTCACATGATAAACGATACGAAGCTTGTGCAACACTCAGCGGGTTATGTGTTTAGCCTCAAACAGAGGCACGAAAATACCAGAGTAGAGATAAGTGGAGTTTCTACGCCCACATCAGGAACAGCGCCGCGGAAAAACGGAGAAACACTTGGTAAACGGACGAACGAAAGGAACATTTTTCTGATCGCGAGGGCATCAATGAACGCATTTCGGTACCCATAATCATACCTCAAATTAACGCGCTTGAAATGAAATGCGAAACCACTCTGATTGCAGCCATTCCCGTCGGATGTCATCAGTCACTTTACATTCACGAGAGACTTTTCAGATTAATAAGCCATTCATTCTTAAACGCTTACATTTTTCTTTCCCGTGTTTTCATCAGATGAAGGTTTTGCAGGAATCATGACAATAATCAAAAAACTTTCAGTTCCTGGTTCGAATTCTTACAAGGGCGTAATGGTTTCGGTTTTAATGACGATTACATCCACCAATGAAATTATTCCATTAATCGCCTTATTTGGAGTATGTCTAATACGCACTTACATGGAGATTACATAGAGTAGTGTATGGGATATTTTCATTACTGAATACTATGAATGTTTTTTTAAGCACCTTTTAATAGTTATTTTAAAAATATCTTTTCAACTATCAATGTAATATTAGTTCAAAATTTTTGCATTACAAAAGACGACATACCATAAACGGGTTTTTAACTTAAACGCAGTTAATCAACCAATAATAATTAAAAATAACTTTTCCTCCACTGAAGTAATTTAAAAACATTTTTAGCTCCCAAAAATATACTTACAACTAATAATTTTTTTTAATTTCTAACAGGCGAATCGTTGACAGGAATCAAGCTGAAAGTAATAATGCATCTACAAGAAAGATAGAAATATAAAAAACGAAACCATTTCACTAACACTACCCTCCGCTTTAGAGAAACTGCCTATCGCATCCTCGTCTTTATAACTAAACTGCCATTCCCTCTAAGGACAATAAAAACGGATGACTGGTAAATTATATATAAGTGGACGCCTTACCGCAGGGCTCCCGAAAAAATCGTTTTGCACAAGGTCGCGACTGGGCGTGAAATGGGCATCGTCTTCACCCAGAGAAAATAACCACTAAATAATTTCGCTCTTGGTAAGAAAATGTTAAAGCAATTAAGAGGCTTTATAATAACCAGGTAACGGGAAGGAAATTATTCTCCGGCCGAGAAGAATCGCGCTATCGGTTGACAGGAACACGTTCGCCTGCAAGGAAGGTTGTCATGGTCTCCGATGAACCGCTGCTGAGATACGACTCAGACGCCACTCAACGTCCATAGCTATTACCACAAGGTGCAGGAAGAAGGAAAAAAAATCTAGAACAAACTGCAACGGACGAAAGCTCTCGTAATTACCGGAGAGGATCTTCCTGAGCAGTAAAGAATCGATTTATGAAATTAGAGGTCTTTAATTTTGGGTTACAATCAAAATGAGAAAGAAGTACAGTGGAGAGGGGAAAATTTTATAGCCTTAAATTAATATGGGAGGAACTTCCGTTGATGATTAACAGCCTCGTGGTACGAAAAAATAAACTATCACATGCTTCTGAATATAATTAAACGTTTTGAAATCGGAACACAATGGTCTCATTAACGGCACACCTCTCTAGTTAAGTAAACTGATTCACAAGGGGATAAAAAATAGTGACACATTTCTTACATAAGATGGCATGCATTCTTAGCAAATGACCAGTATATTACCACGTTGGCTAACAATCACACCTGTTGAATGCAGTCATCATCATGGCACTACTACGTTAATGATATTAAATTCCACAATGATGAGTAAAGTGAATTTAGAGCAATACAAACCCTTTTCTGAATTGAAATCAGCAGGATCATATCACATTAAAAAAATAGCTAAACTTTAAACCAACAACTTTTAGGTTCTGGTAATTATGATTGATCTGTTGCCGTTTTATCTATCGTACCTAAGTGAACAAATTCGTTTCAAACGTTGTGATTTGATTCTTTGGTGTTATCTTTAAAATTCCTTATTTTATATAAATATTCTCGTATAAAAAGAACAACAATTTTAATATACACAGATTCCGTACCAAGAAAATAAACCATATACCCTACGTAGGAGAACGCGCATGAAAACATTCTAAATTAGCACACACACAAAGTATTGAAACAGCAAAGTACTGAGGAATTAAGAAGTGCAAGAAGAATAAGTAGATATTGTGTAGTTTATGGAAAGCTGGTAGCAAGAGGCAGGTTTTCAAAGTCGATGCTAGAGAGGAAATGTTGAACCAATCTTCAATACTTCAACAAAGAAGAAAAATCCCTAGAACGCGAAAGTAAACAGCCTTTCAGATGTGTTCTTTTCATCCTACATAACGCTTAAAATGAAACTGGAAAAGGAAATTTAATCAAGCCCTATCACAAAATATGAACCACGACATTAACTGCTATGCGCGACCGGATATACAAGGCTCTCCATTCCGCGCACGCTGAGAAAAGGTAAGTGAAAACTTAGATATATAAGAGCCGGAGAGAATTTCGGTCATAAACTTAACTTTTGATAGTTTCACCGCGTATTTTTTATGCATTTTTTCCTCCAAAGTCTACCCAAGAACAGGTTTTTCGTCTTGCATTCCATCGTCCTATTCCCCTGTCCGACCGCCGCAATATCCCCTCCTCCAACACAACAGGCCCTCACAAATTATCCTGCAATCCTTCCACACGACTTTCCACTTCGCGTCAAATTTTATCTCTCGTTTTTATTTTAATTCGCCGGTGAAAATTATACACTGTGTTACATGGTGCGTCTATCGGAAACAGCTGCGCAGAAGAAAGCTTTATATACACACACACACCTACTGATACCATTCCCTTCGAAATTGACTATTGTCTCTACAATAAATACAGAATTTTAACATCGAATCCGTGAAACAAATCATATCAAATTGTCCCCTGCACGGCTGCGAGAGATAAGAGGAATATTCAAATTTTATTTTCAATGAATTCGTCAATCTGTGGTCACTAAATATAATTATAATAAAACACAAGTTTCGTACAAAAAACTATCATGACGACTAAGAGAAAAAATCGTATAAAAATCCAAATTTAAGACAGATTATCTTCAACTAAAGCAAAAGTGCCATTATTAAAATTGCTTTGCCAGCTAAGTTCATTTAGCACGTGAGCCACTACAGGGAATCGAGCCCGGAACCACTTTCACCAAAGTCGAGCGCGTTACCCACATGGCTATCCTAAAACTACACTTCGCAACCAATCTCACGGGATATTATTAATAATAATTATTTCAGTCTAGAAAAGTTTTTAGTTAAGAAATTATAGTTATTGACTGATAGAACTGGTCAGAGCTTAGAGTTTAAGATAAATATTCAGCTTAGAATTTCGGCTCCGCCTAATTGGAGCTTTTAAACATCATACATTTATTCCATTTTCTTCCACATAAGTAATTATCAAAAGAACTAATCAAGTGACTGTTAGCTATACTTATGTAAGATATTCTCAATGATAAATGTAACAGAATAAATATACATTTCTAGATAGGATGCTAAAACTATTTTACGATCATCCACGACAAGTGAAAAAATAAGCCCAAGCACATTCAACTTATAAAAACTCTTTACCCAATGGTAATATCCGATGAAAAAGTGACAGTACGTATATCGTTCAAGATAAATTATTCTCAAAAACGTCCAAAGATTTAAATATATATAGGCAGATATTAAAATAGGAGTAAATAAAACTTTTTCAACCCGTAACCGAAATAATTTTTGATGTGGAGGAATTTGAATCAAACTATATTTATTTTCCACGATTTTTTCACGCTGATGTTGTTTTATCCAAGCCCAAGGGTGTTCCTGAGATATTTTGCTGAGTAGCATCCAATTCTTACACAGTTAAGTGATAAGTTAAAACATAATTGACTTAACGCTATTTTTACTCCTAAGGAAGAAAAAGGAATCAAACTCAATTTTTAAAAGTTTCAATTAGACGGAAAGAAAAAAATAAATTTTCATTGCATAGAACATTCGCCGATCAAATCTTTCCGTTGGGTATCGGAGAGGAAATGTGCTTCATAGAAAAGGCAACAATAACCATAGGTATCTTAACATATTATTCAAACAACTTTACGGAATAAAGTAACAATAACTTAGTTTACCTAACCCATTTTTATTTCTTAGGCATAATTTTAAAATGTAAATATATTTTTTAAAGATCTATAAATTCGTTAACTTACGGAAAATGTTAATAAATTTCGAAATTATTTAATCCTAACGCAACAGCTTTGGAGGATAGCAAAATATTTCGCTCTTTCTTAGAGATCGAAGACATGAGAAAAAGAAACTTCTATGTAATGTAGGATTATGGAACGTAGATTGTTATGTAAATCTGAAATCCAGAATATGGAGCTTAATTACAAATAAATTTAAAAAAAACGGGAAGAAAGTATATACGATTTCCGAAAAGATCGTACACAAAAGAAACTATAACATAACGTCATGGGATGAGCTGAAAATCATAATCCGTCGGCCTTCCCGATGAACTTGTCAGCATCGGTGGTTCAGTGGTAGAATGCTCGCCTGCCACGCGGGCGGCCCGGGTTCGATTCCCGGCCGATGCAACTTTTTTTTTCTCTCAGAGTTAACTTACTTTTTAAATATTTACTTTAAATTACAATTTAGATGTTACCTCCACAAATTTAATCTCCATAACGTTTAATTTTCTCCTTTTTCGAAACATTTTTAACCACAAATAATGACTCCTTGATAGAGAACATTTCGAATCTTTTAGAATGTCTAATATATCATGGCTAAATTAATTTCAATAACAGAACTATCTGTCTTCATTGCGGCCATTGCTTACTATCAGGTGCTGTTTTAAAATGGTATGAACTTCATCCGCAATTGAAGTAAAATTCAAAGTTAACCACTAGCACCCGAAATTACACGCCGATTTTGTATACTAGCATTCCATTTAAACAGGCATCAGCTCGTAAAGAAGCCATTACTAAGATTTATACTTGTTCTTACGATGCAAGGGGTTAAGTGCTCAACGCAAGAAAATAATCTTAATGAATGGGCGTTAACCTTGAAAAGATATCAACAAAGACTGCTAAAAGAATACCTTTGATCGTACAATTTTTTCGTCCTTTGTATATATCTTAAGGAACCAGTAAATACGCGAGAATAGTGCACTAGCGGAGTCCATTTTCTCGTGAGAATGATTAGGATGCCTCCTGTCGGCAGAACCTTTCCATCCTCCTACTTACTCCCCCTAACCCTTTGCTTCCCTTCCTTCCTTCTACAAAAACCACCCCACGACATTCTACCCCGCCGCCAAACAAACTCGAGCCATTCTCTCCATGCGAAGAAAAAACCCACCCTTTCCCATCTGCATGAGCACTCCTCCGCGCCACATATGGGCCCAGTCGAGGGAAATAAAAGAGGAGGAAAAAAGGGGCCCCGAGGAACCCACTCCGTCATTTACGCAGATGGGGTGAGTCTGGGGTTATGAGGATAAGAAAGGGTTAAATGAAAGGAGGCGAGGGGCGTAGTATCCATGTATATCTGCGCCCAGAGTCGATGGAAGAAATGCCTACGCTTCATTCGTTTCCTTCCCAACTCAGCTTTAACTAGCGGTTTAAGCTGCAATCTTGGATTCTCAACTATCGCCTATCATTCTCACATTCATTTGTAGAAAACGCTACGTACGGGTTATAGGAACATGTGTAAATGTGCAGTTTAACACTTAACCGATTACTGCTAGGAAGAAGTTATTCATTGTAGGGGTTTGCGAGCATAGCTTCCAAAAAGAAGACGAACTTCACATTAAAATTAAACTTCGGTTAGATTAATTGGAAATATCACAAGATATATACAGTAGAATAGTTTCGTGAATACCAAGAATGTATTCAAGAATGTTTCAAATGAAGACGGGCGATAGTAACTACCTATGAAAAAACTAATTAAATAAATAAGGTAAATTAATGAAAGGTAAAAAAATTGAGCAAATATTTCCTACATGTAAAAAATCATCGCTTTTACACGGTAAGCTAGAGGGTGATTCGGGCCTAAACATTGAATTTATAACAGTTATTAACAAATTATTACAAGAACTTGAAAATCAAACCTTTCCAAACGTAGTACCTCATGGTTCACGGAGGAAAACGTACTGAGAGAGAAACTCACTAGAAACAAAATTTACGCCAATGACGATCGATGAAATTCCGTAGACAGGTGACATATTTTCGGAGGATAGATTTATCTTAAAATGCTTAGCAAGAATCACTCTGGAACACTTCTACATTAAAGTCGCACCAAAATCTTTCCGTTGCAAATATATGTTCCATTGTTCACAAAACGAACTGGTGAAAATTACGGAAGTTTCGACAACTTAACTAACCCCATTCCCAAAAACTCGGGTTATTTCGGAGTAAGATACGAAATTTTTGACCTGATAGTAACAAATTAGTCTGCCTTTAACCGTCGGTGGTCTGACAGGAATAAATTTAGCCCCGCAAGATTTAAATTCAAAAATCGAAATCTCCTTCATCGATACATTAGCGTTCCAATAACTCAGTCAATTTTATTCCATTGTCTCCGACACGCGTAGTCCTGCTGTAATAATAAGATAACAACCGGTTCCGCCTTAATGCCTCTACTTGGCAGAGAGACATCTTAAGTGGAATGATGCACCCACGACGTGACAGAGTAAGAAATGCGTCTCGCAGACTATGAGGCTCCAATTTTTCCCTTCCCCTTCATCCTGGAATCGTCGCCCTCCCACACCCCGGCGTCAGAATTACCCTCAGAAGACAGTGAGACCAGCAGACTACCGAAGAAACGGGGTGGACGTAACGCCACAGGGGCGAAAGCAAACGTCTGAGATATGTTTTCTTTCCTTTACGGAAGGCGACGAATGGCATGGGTGGATGCTGCTTACACGGACCAATGCTAGTTGACTTCAAAGCAACCAACTTTCAAAACTAACCGTGGAAGAATATTATTCAATTACGTCATCATTCAAACATTCCATTTGAAGAGCGCTGATCGATTAAACCTGTTGATTCTGGAGAATGGAAAGTATTAACATCACTAAGAGACTTCCTTAAAATAATATTTTCCTTTGTGAATTTTAGCTATAAATATCATTGATTACTCTGCTAATTTAAGCTTCTATTTCTGTAACCATTAACGGCTAGAGATACTTTTTGAAATGAAGCAAATAGATGAATATGCAATGGAATGAAAATCTTTCGTACATTCAAAATATTTTCCAGTTTTAATCAGCAGTTACAGTGGTTTTATATAAGAGTTGTTTAATCTGGGAATAAAGCAATGGAGTAGCTATCCGTTTAGCATGTTAATGAATACACATGAGTAACATTTTAAACTCGGAAGTTTCAGCAAATGAAAGGATTTCTCCCAAAGATGAAATCAAAAGGAAATTTTCGTACTTTACCTTAACACATGAATAACAAACAAATAGAAAAAAGTTCTTTTATAACCTTTAAGATACATTGAGCATTAATCAATAATAGATATGAGCTAATTTTTGCCTCCAGATTATTACGGAAATTACGCATTACTTCAATTAAATCCGGGAGATGATAAACTTTGTAATTAAAAACAATGGCTTTGGATTAATAAGAACGTGGCAACAGTGACATTGATCAATAGCAACAAATCAAATGGTCTCGACCGGAGTAATGAATCCTCCGCAAAATTCATTTGGGCGCATCAAATCCACTAAACAGCACTCGAAATGTGGCAGCCGTGGCGAGGAATAATTTTCTGGGCCGTGGGTGGGAAATGAGGAAGGAAGGGCGTATAGTGTGGGGGCAAGCAGGAATGTTTGCGGGGGATAGAGGCGGCGTCTTCTAGGGGGTCTCCGGTGAGTGAAAGAGAATGCTCCGCCATAGAGACGCCGCGCGAAGACACGGAAAACAAAAGACGACGCCATTAAGAGCGACAACTGATGGCGCTTAGACGAGCGATGCTGGGGCAAGGTGAGCCGGTGAGATATGGGCTGGAGAGTGAGTGGAAGAATGGGAGATGGGGCAAAGAGGCCTCCCCCGTAAGAGTAATGGGATGGGAGGAAATGGGGGATCCTTACACGAATTTCACTTTTTGGATTGATGTCTACGGAGCAGGCGACAACAATCCTCGTCTGGGAAAAATGATTCCGCGTGCTTGATCTTTGGCTGTTTGTTTGCATACGCCGAGAGTTGACGCCCACATAAACGACGTCGTTGGCGGGCTTCCGCCAGGACAGGAAGGACGCTTGACTAAGAGTGTGCGTCAAAATAGGCAGTTCGATGCCCACATTTACCCTGGACATTTACTATTTACCGCCATTATTTCTACTCTGGAAAGGAATTTAAAAATGATGGGCTTCATAAACGCTCAATTAAGGCTTTCTAAAGGGTCTACATTCCTTAATTTAGCCTACATTCACATAATTACCCCGCAAACTGCCGTTGTCGTACAATAGGGAGAGCATTAATACCATCATAATCCCCATTCACTCTAGTCTGTCAGCTTCTCTAATGCTCTGGGGTAGAAACAACCAGAGTTAATCATCTGTTTTAGCGATTATTTCCAAAATATTATACCACAAATGAGATACTATATATCGCTCGAATATTTCACTGTTTAATGAGCTCCTGTACGCGGAGTAAAAGTAGGGAAAACATCCCCTTAATTATGAAATCACATAATATTGGTTCATTAGCCTCCCCATAAACCCATGAAATTACTGTATTAACGCCATTGCAATCCGCGGGGTCGAATTCATAACGGATGATCAAACTATTTTAGTGGTAACCGGTAATAGCAACCGATTAATAAGACGATGATGATTCGGAGAAGGTTGCAACTCGAAGAATGTTTTGATTAATGTTATCTTAAAAGCCGGAGGTCATAGAGTAAAGCAACAGTTAATGGACAACTTCGGGGTAAAAATAAAAAAAAAGCAATGGAGACTCTGAAGCGACTGTCTGGGGACAAAGGGCAAATGAATTCACTTATTCCTTCATGCGCAATGGCTGAATTATTTCCATTCAGGCATATAATGAAAGGTGAAAAGATGGTGGTACCTTAGTAGCTTTGAATATACTTTTTCACGAGTTTCTGAGGAAATACCGACCTTAAAAACAAAAAAACACAGTAAATCGAGACGAACAAAATTCGGAGACAATTCCGAGATATTCTCACAATGGCGCAACAATCAAAAGAACTTCCCACTGGGCTGCGGTCGGGAGAAAGCCGATTTGATCCTCATCGATACCGACGCAACCATTAGAGATGGGCCACCGAGTGACGCAGATCGGGAGTTTTTTATACTTCGTTAATCCCTGTACCCGACGGTAGGAGCGAGGAGGTCTCCGATGGCGCGAAAGTGCATAGGGTGGGCACAGATAAAAGACTACTGATTTCCATTAGAGAACACTTCATTTGGAGCAGCCGCTGTCCTCCTTCATTTGCATACGTAAGTCAGACTTTCCTGTCATTCGACTTGGAACACAGACGATAGATCACGGATGTTTCGGGCACTTAAGCTGTCCACGTCAACGACAGAATGGAACCCAGGAAAATACAGGAGCCACTGAAACAGCTTATGTTAGAGAGATATAGCGAAAGATAGAATATATGAAAATATGTTTTAAGTTGGACTGCAATGTCAATGGAAGTCTTTTATAATTAAGGATAAAGAAGCAACTTCATAGAAAATTTATCTTAAGTATAAATTTCACGAAAATTCGACAAAGAATTATTATTAAATAAACGTTAAAACAGTTACCTCTACACGTTTTCCGCAGAGCATTGGAGAAGCTAACAAACTAAAGATAGAAAGGAAGTTGTGTTAATCCACCTCATGCCATACGCTACTGGCTGTTTGCGAGGTGTGTGTGTATATATATATAAATGGTAGCGTGATAAACGGCAAACGGATGTTGATATACTTATGTCACTTTAGAATTGCAATGTTAAATTGTATGTCTTCTGATAACACTGATATTTTTATCTCTCAAAAGCTATCTCAATCTATTAAATATTCAATTACAAAGGGTTAGATGTAAGAAGGGACGAGGAACTCTCAATATCGCCCTTCATTAAAGACGATTAAAACTTAGATATAAAAAGAAGACAATTTTTCCAACAGTTAGGTGAGAGAGTAGTTGTTACATTTACACAATAGCTAACTTACTAACACCCTTAAGATTATTTGAGACAAAGATGTAAAAACGAGATCAAATAACCCTTCCCTCCTAATCTCTACACTAAGCGGATCCGAGGACAGTAACAATGAAGCCTTACGATGATAACTCTGTATAGAGGTTCACGTGAAGCAGCGATTCTGATCTTTTATTCCCCCTTCAATTTTAATAATTAACTCATTCTTTGTTGTACAACAAAAATACGTTTATATTTCTGGAACTGAATGGAAAGTAGATTGAAAAAAGTTACACTATTGCAAAATCACATAAAACTATAAAAAATCTCTTGCATGAGTGTATTACATTTACATGTACATTTGTAACATCAAAATACAATTTTATAGGAAAATCAAAAATTATGCGACACGCTAAGAATTGTTTATTTATTTATTTATTCGACGGGGTATACTTATTTTGTATTTATTTATCCAACAGAATATTCCCATATGTTGCGAATACTGGCTAAAAAATTGACTCGAAAAATTAGATAGCCCAGTTTAAGAAAGTTTATAAAATTTAAATCATGAAATTTCTTTCACTTTACCTTCGTTTGGCGTGTATTCTTTTTTCGGTGATTTTATGACGGGATCTTCCAGATAACTAAGTGGGTAACACTTTCGCTTTTGGTAAGCTATCGAATCACAATTGTAAAACTACTAATACAACGGTGAAATACTTCTTCTATTTTGGAAATTCTTTCTCACGGAATCAAAGAATACATTTAAAAACTGTTTGGAAAACTCGATTTAGCACGCAAATAGTCGTTGATCGTGAAAAAGGAATAAATGAACCCCTTTGCTCTTTGGAACAACACTTAGAGGATCACTGTTGTTACTACTTCCTAAAGAAGTTATAATTAACACTAACAGCTTCAATACTCTCGGTGATGTAAATATATTGTAAGCTAATATAATCATTTATGCATCAAAAATGCCGAAAGGAGGCTATCAGGGTACATATGTAGGATACGAATGTGTCTACTAAATATACAACTGATACGACACCCATCAAATTAACTAGCATTTTGCATTCTTTTCTTACTCCACAAAAAGGAACACCTGCTGTTTCCTTTATTAGATAATCCCACTGTTCCTTTCAAGCGCAAAAGATACTCTGCACGTATCACTACATAGGTTTAAAAAGAATAATCCTAATGAGATACTGCACCTTCTCCATCAAATCCAGCATAGATCCTTTCTATATACTTTAAGATACCAGGGAAAAATAGTTTAGAATACTTCTCGGCAATCCGAAATTTCAGTTCGTGATCGCTCCTGTGCTTTGTGACAACGGAGACAAAATGCGTGAGACATTCAAATCTGTTTATGGAAAAGGATTAAGGAGGTCTTACGTTTTAAAAGTATCGCCCATGGATATAAAAACTCAGCTGGGATTACTGACAGCTGAAAGGCTTTCTATTATATTCACTAAATGTTTTTAAATGTTTTCATAAACGTTGAATCAACAATGACAGCACACACCAGCTGAGATGGAGAAAAATTAGCCAAAACCATACTGAAAAAAAATCTTAACTTCCACAGAAAATTCTAAGCCTTACTTGAAATGAATAACTTGCGTTTGTTACAATGCAGAACTCAAAAGATTATTAGGCGATAACAAATCAACGATCTAAGATTGTTTTCCCAACATAAGTGATTGGCGAAATTCGTGTCAACGAAAGGCAAACAGGCATAAAGTTTTTTTCTATAAGAACCGCTCAGAAGAAAGCCTTATCATATGACGTAATAAAAATACGCAAACATATTTGCTACCAGGTGTAGATGATAAAAACAGCCAATTGAGTCCCAACTCAAGCCACTTAAAATTGAAAAAAAAATATTAAATTGATAAAAGAGCTTGCTTAATGTTCCAGGTAGTTTTTTAATCTCATAACCTTTGAATTAACCGCAAATGATGATCCTATGTTCAAATTGAAATTAAAAAGAAAATTATTCGAGCGGCTATGCAATGTTAATGAGTATTACCTCTAAAAGCCAAAGTTTAACGTATTTGTAATTTATAAAAATGTAAAGAACGGCGTCTTTCAAAACGTGCTAACTTTATAGTAGTAAAGGCAATCCCGCATATGGGTTTATGTTTCCTAATAATAAAACAGGTGAATTAAGAATAAATTAGCTAGCATCAGGGTATTTTATTTATTCAAATGTCAGGAAGCGCGATTTGTTCTCGGTAATATAAAAAGTCAAAGATAAGCTCACAGATGTTGATATAGACTTGACGGAGAGGCCTCAGTTCAAGTAGAAATTGGCCTAATAAACGCAGTTTGGTTAATTGTATTATTAATAAAAGTATTATTTGTGATTTTTTTAGAAGAAAAAGTAATACGTTCATACACATCAATTCGTTGCATATCATTTCTGTGGAAAAATTAAATTAACCTCTACATTTCGAATTTGGTTTTAAATCTCTGTGCCAGACACATCGATAAAAATAGTAAGAACAAAGCATTAACATTTCCGCAAAATAAATATCCTTTTGTATATCATTCGGTTATAATTTCCGTGAAAATGCAATTTATTTCATCAACTTCCATTGACTTGAACATCTTGTCTGTCGTATGAAGAAGCAGATGTTTTACCCGGAGAAGAAAGAGCTGATTAGCATTGATCCTTGAAGAGTGGAAACGTGTAAATAATATCAACAACACGATTGATCACAACTCTAGGACTAAACGAGAGCTCGCCAGCAATTATTTTGCGGTGCCCCTAACTTTGAGGAACAAGTCCTGCTATGATTTAGAGCCATTTCCAACCGAGATCGCAGACCCCAGCAACATGAAAAGTTAGAGGACCAAGCTAACTGATCGAGGGCCGCAAGCACGACTGAGAAAGGTATGCGGAGCATGGAAACTAGAGCATATGTTTCGCGTATGCAAAGAAGAGAGCAGGAGGAGGTCGAATCGGCCATAGAAGAGTTGTGCCCAGGTGCGGATCCATGGAGATACGTGGAGGTGGGGAGAACACGGAAGAAGCAAAATAATAAAGATCCAAAGAGAGAGAGAGGCATGCAAACTAGGCAAAAGAGGGGGACGAGGGAGTGGCTGGTGAGGTATTCGATTGTGCCGGGGCGGGGCCGACGCCCCCCTCCCGAAAAATCCCACCCGAAAGGGTGCGGGTAAGATCTCCATTCTCCGCGTGTACTATAGGAAGTATCGGGGCCCCGTGGGAGAGCCCTCGGCTAGAGCGCGGAAGGTAGACGCATCGGTTTAACCGCATTTGCATGACGGTGTCAGACAAAAGAAGATTATGCTCCGCGAACGGAATAACTCAGGTAAAACGGTGCCGAGGTTCGGTTTTTGGGGAAGCGAACAGGCTGGCGTTGTAATTGTCCAAAGGGTTTACCTCACCTTTCAGCTACTGAGCAAACTTCCAAAGGTTTGGAAAGGATCGCTATCCTCTGAATGAATCGAATCTCACATAAGGAACTCCTTCGTAAATTGGTGAGTCGATAAAAAAGAAGGGACCACCACCAAGGAGTGGAACAAGGTTTGAGCACATTATTTTCGCAAAATAAACAAGCATATTGGAAAGTTAGTCATAAATAAAGTGAGCAAGAGTTCACAAGCATGTGACAATGCTGCATGACAGCTAAGAATGGAATTTAAATGTACATTGCTCCATCTAACGCTAGAAAGAAATTAGACAAAGTAAAACTTTTTTAAAGAAATATCAAATCCAGAAAGTATGCACTAGCCTTAAAACATCTAGAAACATAGCATTAGCACTAAATCTGAATTTTTGGTTGAATTTTCATTTAAAAACTTTGGAGGATATCATAGGTATAGTCCTTTAAGACATTCTCAGTGGTCAATGAAATTTCCATGAAATATGCATCTGGGAAATAAAGTAGTTAGTAAAACGTACGTAAACCAACATGGTACGAGATATAAATGTCAGATTTTCTAACAAGTTAATAACCTTGTTAGAAACAACTACGATATAAGAATTCTCCTCTGAAAATATTAAAATGTTAATTCCGTAGCAGAGTTGCCAGCTTTTAAACAGGTAAACATACAAAAATGAAAAATAAAACTTTTCAGGTGGTTTAACTACACAGATTCTTTCTGGTTACCGAACCAAATATTAAATTAAAAGGGTATAATTGCTGAAAAGCAATTTTTTAAACTTACAATTCATTACATCATACACCTTATTATGGTTCAACATTATGATAGGAAAACTCGCTTGGTTTTCACTATGATCTTAGTGCATACAAATCACCACTACAAGAATTTTTGCAACGATGCGCACGTATTGCACGCCTACAGAAGATGAAACTAACTATAGGCATCTTACGGCATTAATTTAATTTGTGCTCAATTATGAGGTTACGAGCAATCCGATTTTGTTTCTGTAATACGCCCCATCAACAATTACGTGGCCATAACGCGACATCAGAAATGATCGAACTCAGAATTTTGCCATATTAGCAAATACACCTCTTGTAGGTAGGATACAAAAAAGACATGGAAACTGTAGCGATCGCTGGGCGACGAAATATCAGAGATATCGAAAGCATTTCTTCGAATTCGGCTAGCTCCGGAGACCGTAGAAAATTCCGGAAAGAAGTAAATATAATGGGACGGAAGGGCGGAAATTGCCTTTATTTGTGCGTCTCCGCGGATGTATACAGCCCCATCTTCGGCCAAATAACACGGGGGTTTTTGAGGTGGGAAAAAATGACGCCGCCTAAGGAAGAGTGTGGAGGAAAAATCTCGACTAGAGCAACCATCGCCCTTTCCTCCTCCTACCACCAGGGGGCATCCCTCACCTGTCCGACCCATTACTCCTCTCCCAAATCAACCCTTTCCCTCAAAATCCACGCCCCCTTCTCTCATCTGCATACGGGACAGGCCTCTCGGCAACCGTGGGAAGGAATCACAGGGAAAGTGAATAGCGAGGGACTGAGGAAAATGGGTAAAGCGGGAGAAAGAGTGAGGAACGCTACTCGGGATGGCTTGCACGGAAAGATGGAATAATGGGGAGTGTTTCTAAAGTACCAACCGGGTTTTGATGCATGGATAGCTGAACATCAGAAAGGGTGCTCATCTTTCTCGTGCGAGTTATCGTGTTCGATTGCCATGGTTTTCGGCGGTCTGACTCGATGAGGCGCTTTGTAAACGGCTGATGTGGGTACCGAGACCTCATGAGAAAGCTTCCACCGGTATCGAAACGGAATTCGGGGCTCGGAATAAGTCTAGGGAATTTTGCAGTTTCATTTTGATCCTGCGGAGCGAGATTATTACGCTGACAGTTTGGAAACCAAATTAGCATAACCAGAGCACCTTTACAGTTGTAACGTACAACTACGAAGTGTCAACGGGAGGACATGAGAATAATCCCACTTCTCTTCTATGATTCAGAGGGTTTATGTGACTACGCGTCGCTACTTCCTATGCAAAACTGTCACACACCCCAGCAAGAGCTTCAGCAAAAAATACGTACAAGAAATGTTTTCGATAGATTGCTTAAATAGGAGAAAAGAATTTTGAAGTTCGCACTCAGGTTTAGATTCACTGATTTCCTTACAATACCAAATAACTTAATAATTAGCATATAAAAATTAATAGAGAAAAATAAAAATTCGAAAAACTTTGAGATGTTTCCATACTCTTACAGAATCTATGTACTCAAGTCAGATAAATTACGATCATTTTACGATCATAAATTTCTCCTAATTTAATTCCGTAACTTTCTGACATTTAAACGATAAATAGTGTACGTAGAACTAAATGCTGTAACGAAATTGTAATTTCTCATCTTCAATCCTTTGACCTTTATTCCCAATTACTTCCTTCCGCTAAAGGATGCACATATCTAAGCAAACACAGGCAAGCTTACAATTAATTACTTTTGTTACTTCATTACTGAAATGAATCGTTCTGATTACACCTGGTAACATTTACTAACGCAAAAAATAATGATAATAATTTCCTGTCAATTGGGCTAATTTTGTCACATTGCGCTCCTTGTTATTTTTAACGTAATTATAATAAATTCGCGTTTACAGTTATATGAGAAATATTTCCAAACATTCGAATCCAGAAATTAAACAGTGGAATTAAAAAAAAATGCCTGAGGAATTAAAACTAGAAACAAGTGTATAATACCATCAGCTTAATCTGATGAAAAATCGAAGTATCCAAAGATTTAATTGTAAACTTAGATACCTTTCTAATTATAAGGAACATGAGGTTAAGTCTAGGTAAGTTCAATAACTTACCTAGATTACAAAAACTATGCTGAATTAAAATAAAAGCCGTTCAACGAGCGATTTTAGGCTATTCCCCGTATTAAGATAGAAGACGGCTCACATTGTACATACATACATCGATCATCTTACTATGCGGGAAGAGTTATCACAAACGAAATTTTTCAACACAAGAATCGAATTCTTCAAGGATTAATATTACGACGGCAAGATGATGATTTCCAATGCACCGCAATACTCGCGGTGACTTCGGTTAGAACTTGAAAAGTCAGGCAACGGACTTGAAAAACAAACGACAACTTGAAAGGGTACTCACCGTGACATCTCTGTTGGTGGGTGGCTGATAGTAGTAGAGTTTTTGTAGATCCTGGTATATGTCAGCTTTAGGATAAAGTCCTCTGAACGGGTCCCTTGTACTGAAGAAGTCGAGATCGATGTCTAAAATGTAAGCGCTCTCTGAAGATGCTACGTGATTTCGAAGCAACGATGACAGCTTCTCAGCGGAGATGTCCTCCTAAAGAAGAGCAGAAGAGCTTCTGTTAGAAAACTTCAAGATAAATTAATTAGAAATGACAGAAGAAAAATTTATAAGACTCCTTAAGATGGTTATGTAGTATCAATCAAGAAAGGCTACATTTTAAAAAAATATTTGAAGTTTTTCAACCTTCGTAATTTTTTCAAATATTCTCGTATTTCCCCATGAAGAAATAGCAATGGAAATTCCCGCGGGCCTGCGATTTCTTAATCAAATGGCCAACTGCAAGTAAAAATAAGTAGGTAATATGTTTCCTTTACGTCACTAAAGCAGTATTACCTCACAAAACACGAATATTAATGGCTATTATTCTCCTATTTCTTACGGCGGCAGCAATTTCCACTCTTTCAGCCATGTCTTGATTTAATGGAAACTATTTTCATAACAAATGAATCACACTCCTTTCCTTTGTTTCATTTGCGATTCACATATGACGTTGGCTAAGTGATTGGAGACCAAATTTGCGGAAAAGTCTTTAAATTTTAGAAAAGAATTCCAAGAAAATAGAATGACGGTAAGGGTTACCTCAGAATGACACGACATTAATATGGTTCTATTTTTTTTAGTAAATATAATTCAGCATTCTTGATCTTTTGTAGTCGTTTTTATTACAATCACTGAGGCATAGCAAACTACACGGACAAAAGCAGCTGTTTAACACCTATAATTAACGTAAAATCTTACACCAGTACGAAAAATTAACAATCTGTTTATGAATGAGTCCTAAAAATAATTTAATGGCGTGAGTAGGATGTTCAACATTTGGTATAAAAAAGAATTTAATGAAATATTTGACGGAACATTTCCTTATGGAACTGGCCCTATTCCCACAGATCGAAAGGGAGAAAGGAAACGGTGGGAAGAGAAAATATATGCAGGAACTTCGCATAAATTTAGAAAGTTAGCGTAAGATTCGATGGAACGTATCTTAACGTGTCATACGTAAATGACGTATGATTCTCGATCATTTTCACTACTTTTGCATTGGATACTAATTTTAACAAATTTCCTAGGTGAATTTCAAATCATCGAAACTCTCTTCAAATCGAAAAATTACTTTTCGTCGATAAATGCGATTGATTTTACATTTAAAATAATTTACTAAATCCGACATTGACAGAGACATCTAATAATCGGCTAATGACGTTACACATTCGGTGTCTATTTACTGAGCTCTCTAAAGCGTTATAAAAAATTCGGGCATATTAGTTCAAAATAAATGTGATTGAATCAAATTGCCATGATTATGAATTATTAGGCCATGTAATACCTCAACTTGAAACCTAATTATTATTATTTATTTATTTACATTTCCTTCCCCTTCAAAAAATTGTACCTGAAATACTCCTTAGCCATGAACTATCAAAAACAAGCTAATTACAACTTGGACATCATTTTCTCTATGCACACATCGTTCTCATTTCTAACTTATCGTTAAGGCGATTTTGATTATTCTTACGTTAGCTAATTTATAAGTCAATCACTATTAGTGATTTCAGTTTGTCATATAATAGTTGGTCAATATCATCTACTCTTTCTCTCCAACTTCATTTCAGGCTCTACTCAGCATCAAGTAATGACACCGACCAACACGAATGGGACAGATACGATATGTTAGCGGATACTTGACAAACCCCATCGGCTGCCGATTTTCATTCTTAACTTTTAAAAATATACATTTGTTTCCATTTTCAATAAATCATTCTTTTTTTCTAACTTTGTTTTGTCCTTGTTTTTTCGCGCTTTTTTTCACGCCACTTCTTGTGTGGGTGTTCTCCTACAGCGTGGGTTTTTTCTCGAGGTGAGATTTTTTACCTCTCAAACAAAATCTTTTTTTTGTTTTTGTGGGTATATAATTTTTCTGTGTTTTTCTAAATAGTAAATACCAATATAAAATAAGATAAGAGGTCAAGTGGAAGAGGGGCTCACTCGGGCCTAAGCTCCTCATTTAAGGGTACAATAATACAGTTGGACTAGTAACTGGTTGCAACGTCATTGATTACAGCACTCTACAATGATACAATATCATATATAATACAAATTAAAGTGATAAAACGCTATTGATTATTACATCACACATATCGTCTAGCTACAATAACACACTCTTACAATGCAGACTCCTAATCTCCTTGCTTCGATACTGATACATCATAATACAGATCCCTTACCCTTAATGCAGTTTCACATAAAATCTATGCTACTACTCGTAATTCAAGTTAACATAAGTTATCACAAGTTGATTTCTTTAAAACCTTTAAATATCAGCTAAGTGTTTCATGGTTCCTGGCAGGCCTTGGCAGGTACCATAGTGGTCCCGTGGACAATCGTACATCACCAAACCAAGTAATCCACTACTCCACCTGCATTTCGTCAACGGCAAGTTCACTCGTCCATACAAGTTCTAAATATTCTGTTCATAAATTCCTTGTGCTTTTAGGGAAGGGCTCAAATATTCCTACGTGAATATTATTCCATTCTTTAACAGCGTGATTTAAAAACGAGAATTTACTTTTATACGCTCGTTGCTTTATTAATTTGATTTCACGCCTACGGTCTCTCCTACCAAAAAATTCTGCCTTTTTAACTTTCGTAGAGAATTCATTGAACGACCTAACCCCCATGTTGAAAAATAAACTTAACCTTGTCTTCGATCTTCTCTATCCTAACTTTTCCCAAAACAATTCTCTCAGCACCTAGTTTGCGCTATCGAGTCTGTTGTACCTGCCGAAAAAAATGCTTTATGCATTTATTTTGAAAATAAAAATTTTCAAAATAAATGCATAAAATATAGGGCAACTGACCGCTTAAGAAGATCGATTTAGGCGTTCTATACATCCCCATAAAAATAACAGGAAACATTATTTTTCTTGCCAAGATATACTTAATTTAGTTTCTTTAATATGAGTTAATTAAAAAAGTTCATGCAGTTCAACCCAACTCATGTAACACAAGACCTCTTTTCTGACAACGTTCATAGTCTCCCTAGCTCCGAAGAGAATCCTGCATCCCTCTAGCATCTAGATAACAGAAATAGGAGGCAGTACTCAGAGCCATAAATTTCCGTTCGCTTCACTTAGCTTGAGACAAGACGCCCACAGGATTAAACCGACGTTAAAATATTACATTGATAATTAAAACCCATACTTCATACGCATGCGCGTCGATTGCCTTAAAAACTCCCTATGGAAACCGTTTATTTTTCCTAATTGTTACCCTGTCTGAGCGCACGAAAGTGATTCGCCGCGAGTTCCTCCGAATCGGCCATAAATCCAACGCGCTATGACCGACACGGCATCGACAAAAACACAGGAAGTGGAAAGTAATGGAGTTCCACCTCAATGCTGCCAATTTCCTTTCGGCCCCACCCTCTTTGTCGAGTCTCCGAGCGTGGGCCCATATTTCCCGAATGGGTTATGAGCGAAGTGATAACTGACGCAGCGTCAGAAAAAAAAATTAAAAACTCAGGTGCACCCTGTATACTAACCGACTTGGGTACGACACTCGCGTCCATATTACAGTACACAACCCAACTCTTTAAGCACGCACATCCGGAGGTTCTAGAGGGGGGGAGGTCCCTAGAGCCCCCCACCCAGCCTTCGAATTCCTCCACATCGTTTCCCCGCTGCCTCCTCCCACTGCCCCACCCACTACTTCCCCCCTAGAACACCCACCCTCCCTCGCATATCACGTGCGACGCCCAAAGATTCCACAATCACTTATTGTATGCAAATAAGCAAGGACACCGCCACACCACAATCTCTCACCTATCCTCACTTTTTCCCCTCTTCAAAGAACTCTTCCCATATCCAGCTTCGTACACCAGGTGTCAGCACAATTTCACGTAAGAAAAGGTTCGAGATCGTAAGTTACGTGTCGCGCCTTGGGGAGATATTCTTCTTTTTTTAAGGGCAATGAATGTGGACTGAAGCTGACATTGGGTCAATTGCGGTCGAATGCGAAGAGACAGCTTGCACATTGCTATACGCTGCAAGAGCCCGATAGTATCTTAGTACGAGCAAAGGATGGAGAAAAACCAACCGCAAATATAGGGACGAAGATATTCATTTCGTCATGAATGAAGTCAAGACAGTAAAACTCACCAAAATAAGCTACAAACGACGCTGTAAGTCGCGCTACTCAACGGCAATCAATAACCAGAAATAGGATTCTGAAAACTTGCAGCGTTGATGGTAAAAATACTAAATATATAGACCTCCCTAACCCTATTTTTTTAGTATGATGTAACGACAGCACAGTGGCACCGGTTTCAAATTACTATAATTAAAATTCATTCCGATACTGAGGAAAAAGACGTAATTGAATTAATTAATCGATGAATGGAAACAAACACTAGTATAATTACAAGACTTTCCATCGATTAATGACAGAAATATTTCATTAATAGTAGAAGATAAAACATAAGAAAGATTTTAATCATAATTAAGATAAGAAAGATTGGACTCTCACTTTTTTCGCGCAAAGAGTATTACGGAGGTACATACTCATGATACCTTAGTCAAAGATGGCAAGATATTCATAAAGATGTAAGTTTAAAGGAAAAATATTACGTATTTCGCATGTAATTTTCATTCAGGTATAATAACAAATGAAGTTGGAGAAGATTTATAAAATATTTCTTATAATAATTTCTTATTATATTTCTTTTGTCAACTTTTAAGAATGTTAACAAAACGGGCAAGGCATACGGAAGTGTTCCATAAAATCCCATTCTAGCTCAGTTTTCCGATTTTGGTGAAGACAATACATATTACTATCCGAAATAGAAAGTCACTATTTAAGGAAAATAAAACACTCCTAATATACAAAATATTTCTCCGCGTGAGAGAAAAATATTGTCATTACGAAGAAAACTCTTCCTACGGTATACGTAATGAACCCAGAATAACGTGGAAAATTACATAACCATAAATGGAGAGTGGTCTTGAAATATTCTATAAGACACCTTAAGGGAACTCGCTTAGAAATTGTTATATAAATTTGCCAATTATCAAAAATAAAATGCCTCCTCGTAAATAGCAGAGTCGCATGCTGCACAGCCGTAAATGTTCGAGGCAAAAGAACTTGGAAGCCTAATCCCCGAATTTTACATTCCTCCCGAGAAAGGAAAGTATAGCGAGGTGTCATTCTAGGATACGAAAGGCAACGGTCAGATCAGCCAGTAAATTGTAAGCGTGACCTTTAGCAATAGAGAAAGAAGGATTTCGAGGGTTCTGGCGAAACCGGTAGGATTATGGCAGTGGTATCGTTGAGGCACCTAACGGGTGCCCTTGCGTGAAGAACGATGTCGGGCACGCGGTGCGTGACTAGAACTTGGGTCGGCTCCTGTGTCGAAATTCGTACTCAAAGGGATGAAAATTTCCGAATAACTTCGTAGCAAACACTTAAAAGGCATTTCGTGTCCGGCTGATCGTTTGCAGATAAAATAAAGGAGAGAAAGGAAGAAAGTTTTCAAAAATGATTACATATTTTTCGGAGATTACAAGAGCCGTTTTTATCGGGCTCAAACTCTTAAATAAATAACGAAATTATGGGTGTTTATTATTAAAAGTAATGGAAAGTGACGCGTTAACGTAAAATTTTCAAGTTGTAATACCGGTCAAAAGAGGGAAATTAGGTTGAAAATTCGTTTAGCATTTTATACATAAATGAGTTCGCTTTACACTTTGTCTGCCTACCAACACTAGTCACCAACCAAATCACTCTCTGCTCATGTAGTAAAAGGTAAAGATTTTTCAAAAAAATAATTCAAAATTTACAAGTATATTTACCAGTATTAATTATCGTGAGAATCGATCATATCTATACGTAGCACTCTTAAAGAAATACTCGATTTAACAATTGGAAACTGCACCGCATCAACATGTTAATTCTTTAAAATTTAATCGATTAATTAAACTGCTAAAAATATATAACTGTTGAATCTTCTGCGTCGAAGAAGACGTCAGTAGAGGAAGGGAAGAAAGGGTTAATTTTTCTTATAAACTGACGAAACAAATTAATGCATTCAATTAGTAAGCCGAGAATTGTAATATATAAAATTTAGTCGTAATGTTTCGAGAAATAATAATAAAATAAAATAATTCTTAATTTCAAACTTTTTTATTTTATTTTTTTTTCTGAGGAAAATATGGATCTATTGATATTGAAACAGAGAAAAACTAGTCAGTATACGCATTTTCTTGAATTGCCGTCATGGATGAGGGGAAGTTAGTCCTAATTGTATCATAAAGGAAGGATTCATTCATTATTATTTAACACCATCTCATTATTAAATAATTCAAAATGTTCTCGAGAGTGAGTGAAATCTTTATTGACACTGGACAGTGGGATGATCACATTTATACCGAAAATATCTATTAATTTGGAGATCTTAAGCCAAAGAAAGAACTTATCATGTTCAATTCCACAAAACAATATAAAGTATTTAATCTTGGTTTTCTAGTATAAGGAATGTTTTGTTTGGGTGGGGGCGGGGTTAGAAAATTTAGAAAATTAGGAAACTTTCTTATCCCTCAAATTATTTCTTTGAATAAATTTTAAAAACGTCTTCAACTTTGGAACTCATGTTATTGCTATGTAAACAAGAGGTAAACAAAAGGGAAAAGTCTACCGCGGTCAGAAATCCAACTCAAATGATTCCTTAACTTACGTATTACTTGAGTTAGATTTCTATCTCTCTCCAGGTATCACCTCAGGAGGAAGAAAGAACCACTTCGCGGTACACGTCTTCTTCGGAAGAACGCCCGCCCATTGTTGAACCTTCCGCGTCGATGAAGACGTCAATAGTGGAAGGGAAGAAAGACAGAATGATGAGCGAAAAGGGAAAGACATACCTCTCCCGGAAAGGGGCGTCTCAAGGATATTATCCGGTAAGAGAAGTGCTAGACGGGCGGTAGGTAAAGCCACGAGAGATATAAGAAACGCACCACACCCTCCATCGGATGAGGAGACAAAAAAGTGCGCTGACCCGCGACTGTTATCCGGTGACGACGAGGAGGAGACAAAAGAAAAACTGCTGGCGTGGGAGGAAAAGGAGATAGGAAATCGTGAGGGTGGGGGTGTGAGACGGATAAAGGAAGGGCATTCTCCCTATGCGACTCTTATTCATAACTCGCATGGGAGGCTCACTAATGGATGTTCCGAGCTCAGAAATCCTTGGAATCGGCGAGAGGGGGCGCTTTCGGGTGTAGTGAGGATTTCCGAAAGCGGGAAGCGCTTATTTTTTGGCTTTTATTGGAGAACGGGAGGAAGGGACCTTATTTTCCGTAAGAAAGATGGAAATGGCTACGGAGGAGATCCGAGTGGGGCGGCAGGGGGTGAAGTCTTCGCGTGGGGCGGGGGAGGATTTTTGGGGGAAGCGGAGCAAGACAGCAGCATACCTACGCCGCCGCTAATTGGGCTATTGTTTGCCGTGGGGCGGGGGGAGAGTGGGCGAGAGGCTGCGGAGGGCCTTCGGAAGAAGGAACAGGTAAACTCATTCCATGTGTATACATCTTCCATCTCTCCCTGGATTCATTCCTCGGCATTTGAATCCGAGAGACCAAAAAATCGGAAATTCCGCTTCGCGAAGAAATAAAGTGATTGGAGAGCGAGAGAATTAAACGCGATCCTTTCCCGGAGGCTAACGAAGGCGTTTTAGAGAGATTTACGCGTATACTAACAACGCCGGCGATCAAATGAGAATCCTTGTTTTCGGAAGGCAGAATGAATTCCGTCTGGAACGAGTGTTTACGGGTAGTGAGCATTCATAACTGATACTTAACTTACTATTCATGAAGAATAAAAGGAACACCATTTCCACAGATCCTAATAACTAGCGGATAACTCCTACAGAAAGATGGTATCTTTCCAAAACAAAAAAGCAACGTTTTAGTAGCTTTAAATGATGTGTTCCGCTCAAATTGGTTGCGATTCTCACAGAACTACTAATGATGCTAACGATGAAATTGAAATCCCACAGAAATCGCCATAATTACGCAGGTTTGGAACTACCTAGAGGTTCTTACCTGATTTATCGAGGATTTATTAAGACTCATATCAGAATTTTTCTATGTTTAACCGCTCATAATATTAACTTTTTTTCTTCCAAAAACCTGCGACTAAAGTTCTAAGAATACTCGCATTCTAAATATAAATCTCTAATTTCTAATAAATCGATGAATGTGCGGTTTAATTATTACACAAATAACACATCAATGGGCATATTAAGCAAAGAGGAAGACGAGAAAGATATCCGCGATATACCAAGTAAAATTTTATTAATCAGCATGACATTACATCTAGCAAAGTTTATGACATTTAAAAACAAATTTTTAAAAGTAATGAATCGTATGGTGAAATGAAAGTAATTATTTATTGTAATATAAAATGGTATCAATTAAAACGTCGCAAATCCACAAGTTGGTATAAGGTCATAAGGATAACAATAATTATTAACATTTTTTCGTGTTAAGCGTATAACAACAGCCAATGACAATGAAAAATAACGTCCCCTGTTGAATAAAAATTAAACCAGTATTAAATATAAAATTATGGACCAAAATTACTATCAAAATATTCTAGGTGCGTAATCACAGTAATAATGTCTAGGTACATACATACATCATGGAACCAATGAAGAAAATAATCGGTGCAAAGAAAGAATTCTTGACGTCGGCTATTCTAAACAGATTTCCTTACTTATGTCATTCGGAAGAATACATCAATAATGTTTACTATCTGAAAATGAAGTACTTTCTTCATTCTTTATTTAACTATCCGGTCCAAAATTTATCGACTTGTGACACTTATACATTATTTTTAATCACAAGAGTACATTAAGAGTATTTTTCATCTCCCCCCCCCCCAATGACTACCACCTGGTCTGGTGCCTGTTTGTAGTCTGAAGGTATTTAACGTTTCGTTATATTATAACGGGAGGTTTTGGTGGTGAATACCAGGTTATACCTTATTTTTCATCTCCCCCCCAACAATGACTACCATCTGGCCTGGTACCTACTAGTTGCCTGAAGAAATAAATAAATACAAAACATTTCAAGTTAAAACATGACGCACCTCAAACTAATAATGGGCATTAACAAATTAAAGCAAAGGCAGGTTTTCAATCGTTGAACAAGCTGAATACAAGACATGGCAGCAAAATTATTCAAAAAATTGTCACAAAGAGGTCTGCGCTGGGGATTCACCTAAGAAGATAATAACTGAATCCAGAAGAGCAAGAAACACTAACGAAACTTAATGCACATTGATAATACTCGAAAACTGCTGTAACTTAATTTTAAATTAAATAATAACCGAATTATTGTGAAATGAAAGGGGTCCCTAAAACACTTTCACACTAAATCGTAACGATTTAAGCATCTAAATTATACTTTGTACTTTCAGAGCTCCGAAAACGATCCAAAAGAAATCTTAAGAGTATTTTTTTAAATATCACGTAATTGCAATTGCAGAAAGAGTCGCTTAATTGCATTCATTTTTTTATTCAAATTCTTCGAAAGGGAAGTTATTCTATGGTACATCAATATCAAAGAATTACAAGAAGAGAAGATATAAGAAAATAAATTTTTTTAGATCGCACCTGAATCTTAGCAGAATCATTTATTAGCTGAGGGCTACTTTGAACTGTCAATGTCAAGACAACATGGTTAGACTACGGCCGGAATAACTATGCGAAACATATTGCGAGGTTCAGTTAAAGCAGCATACTTTATTCGTTTACGTATATAGACGCTTCTAAAGGCAAAGAAAGGCGTTGGGTCATTAAATACAATTCACGGTTTAATTTTAATCCCAAGGTTAAAAACGTGTTTTCCTGGAAAACTGCTTACGTTAATAATTTTGAAGAGCATCGAGTGGTCTGTGGTAAGGCGTCCTTTCAATTCACTGTTTTCAGAGATAAATATGGATGTGAAACAAAATGATAGTTAGCGGTCAAAGTGACCAAAGCAAAAATTAAGAGAAACATCGATTTAAAGTAAGGTCAGGGGATTAAGAGTAAACGTTTGATCAACATCGCACAAAATAATGCGAGATAAGTGTGGAATTTAGTGATACGCAAGTTCATTAAAATACGCTAAAACTTTGTGTATACATTATTATTTATGGATAAAAAGAAAGTAATTTCATTCGTCGATTGATCTAAAATTTTCTGGCGTTTTTTCCTCCACAGAGGATGTCTACGGAAGGATGAGTCTGCAACGTTTCACTGCAACCTCCACTGTTCTCTCCGTAAGTGCATTACAACAAAAATACTTGGGCGATAAATTAGATATTCAAATGAAACTAAGAACTCCTATTTTAATTATGTAACTTATGTTGCTCTCATATGTTCACGATAACAACTAAGTTTCAGGACTGCTTCCCCTCCATTTCTTCGACAAAGGCTCATGAGCTTGAATTACGTCCAACTTGAATTTCTAATACACAAAAGAAAGGTAACGTTTGTCAAGTTTTACAAACACGCATACATTACATTAGCGTAATGACGTTAACCAAAATGGAGCCTTTCTTCTCGTCTCATAACCAAGTAAGGGAATACTATAATTGGCAATTAAATCTTTTGATTATTTTCAAAGCCCTCAAAAGATTGCTCGAAGTTGATATTTTGAAAGATGACATTTCCTGGTCTTTTTTTACCTGCCATACTCCATATTGCCGTGATTATAGGCAACCGAAACTGTCACTATTTTATTATCCTCAATCTTACGTGATCATTGGCTAAAATTTTGAGGGAAAAATGTTCTTAGGCAGAAAGCTCTGGAGAGCATTTCCCTCCATGAGCGCCTCTGCCATTACTTCCGCCCCCGATCTATTCTAAATGAGAACCGCTCATTGTCCACGGAGCACAAGGAAATACCCTTTTGTACTCCTAACAAACTGCGCAGGATGCGCGAAAGCTGGAACAACAGTCTGCGAAATTTGGGCTCTTTGTACCCTGCGAATTTTTTGTTTTAGAGCACAATAAAATTATGGACGTCACCGGCCGTCGTCTCGCACTCCGTGCAGACGGCGGAGGACAATGGAAACGTGCGACGCCACCACGTGATCGGATAGGTTGTGGTGTGATGATTCGAGGCCACGCTTTAAGTGCGAGCACGGACTAATGAGTGCATGGAGAGTCACACGTCCGTCACTTTTTATACGGGAGGATTAAATGGGGAATATCGCGTTTCTACTGATCGACATCTGCGTCGAAATCAACTAGAGAGGATAGAGGATCCTACGTCGCTAATTATTCGGAAAACTTCAAAGCTGGTTGCTTTAACGATTCGTGAGAATATCATATGACACATCGTGTCGCGTCTTTCTACTCAAAGATTCGAAGATGTTTAAAGAAATGCTTCACTTCTTCTAGAAAATCATTCTATAGCTTCATTAAACTTAAACAATATCATAAAATATTACTAACGATTCAAAAAAATCAAATATAGTACGAGTATACTTCCACGCCCGCAAAAATGCCAATCTATTTTCGAAAATGACGCAAGATGCATCCTGAAAAGTAGTTAAAAAGTCACCGAAGTCAGAAAAAACAATCGCTAAAAAGGTAACTTATAAAATATCTTAAATTCACTCCTATAAATAGAATATCAGATCAGAAATTACAAAATTAAACGAATAACACGAATACTACTCGTCAATTGAATTTATTGGTTTAATCTTAAATACGTCAGATAAGCCATGTAAGGAAAGGGTACAGGAGGATCAACGTAATAGATCATGTTCCATAGAGTAATAGAAGTCGCTTAAACGGAAAAAGGTCGCTAAAAGAAAAGTCGCTAGATCTAGCGACAAAAACGCTAAATTGGCAACTATGGCGTCCACCTTTGGCGGAATCGGTCGAGGGGATTAGCAGAAAATACATACGACCATATCAAAACCAAATACATCTTCATCATTAACAACATTATAATCGGATTACTCCAGAAAATATGGGAATAATAAGATAAAGCATGATTTTCTGTAATTATACTATTGATAAAATTACGAAAGAATTAGAAGCAAACTGGTGGAGTAGAAATAAACCCATAGGATCTTTTTTCTAATTTAGACTACTCTCTGCTTTACTTCGGTTAGAATGAACAACCTTCCAATTCGAATTAAATCTTCAAACATTTTCCAGTAACACAACACTGTAATTGAGATGATTAAAAAAAACATTTTATTCCTCTTCTAAAAATCGCCTGCTTTATGCTAGTCTTGACGAAAGCCATTTGAGGGAAAATAACGATAAACTGAGACATCTATAGCCGCGGAAAAAAAACATTTTAAAGTATTAGTCGAAACAGCTTGGGAACACCATAGAGGAGAGTGAAAATGGCTTCATAGCAAATCTTTGAGATGTTTCAAATAGGAGAGAAATCGAAAACTGTATCATCAGATTCACGTTATATATCATTTGCTTAAACAAAAAATTAAGTTTTTCTTCAAGATGATGGCCAACTCTGAGAACTATCAAAAATCAGCTAGAATGGCTAATCACACGCAATCACCAATGACTCCTAGAATGGCTAATCAGAGGAATACCATGAGTGATGCACAAAGTGCCACTCTATTTTCGTAATTTCAGCACCATAACTACATGTACTCGTATAGCCTAGGTCAATGAAATGTTAGATAACCGTTAAACATCGAAATTTAGAAAAAAGAAGTATCAACTCCAAGTTTCAGTGCTCCTATAATGTGATTTGGAATACTGGAACGTTTGTTTACTACTCTGAAAAATTCTGAAATTATGAGTGCCAGCGAGGTAACTATTGAAGAGTGATATGGAAGCCCGTGTAAGCTATTAAGATAACGAAGACAAAATATCCCAAGGATTACTATCATTTAAACATACTTATATAATAATTTTTAAATGTCCTTTTATCAAGAAATTCGACATCTTAAACAGGAAAGCAACTTATGAAGGAACATTATGGCCTACAGTTATTCTCGAGAACTTTCCTGAGTAGCCATTTTTAAAAGATATAATTCACAGAACAGGATAGAGAAGCAAAAATTTTGTTATTAGCATTTTTGTTATAAACTAAAAGAAACGGGACTAATACAATTTAAGGAACAAAACATTAGTGAGGCGTAGAATATACATGAACATCAGTAATTAGGCATAGTATTATTAACGTAAGTCATACAATTTTACGACCAAAAATTAGTAATTACTCCATGAGGATATTGGATGTGAAATGTATCCTCAACATACAAGGAAAACCGTAGCCATCTTTTTGAAGTTTATTAATTACTCGCTATTCTCAAATGTATTCGTACACTATGTTACAGAGAGAAAATCCCTTTAAAAGCTCAACCCGAACATCTCTGCAGCTTTTTCAAACCATACAAGGAAACGAGCTTATAAAAGATGTTGACGTTATTAGTAATAGCCCAAACGCAGGAAATGTAACATGGCTACTAAACTAACTCCCCAAAAAACGTCACTGTTTGGCGAACAACCTCCAATTTACCCCAGCTTGACTATATTCCCTACGTTCTAAATTACCGGAGAGGAGACTGAACTGGGGCCGATTCGGAGGCAGTTTTGGAAGGGGTAAGTTTTACGCTTCATGCGCGTCGAGCAGTTTAAAATCCAAATTACTGGTTATCCTTATGGGGGACAGAATGGTAGGAGTGAGTTCATTTGGCCGACTTTTATCTTAATGAGAAACGGAGCCACCATAACCGGTTTCTTTCCCATTGCTTCCGAAGACGCCCAGCTATGCCTCATCGTGTATCTCTCTCGACGATTTTTTAAACACCGGAATACACACACAAGGGCGACCACAGGCGTCTTCCCTTTTATAATTCCGACTCGTAAACTCATCCACCGACATTAAAAAAATTCTTGAATAAACGAAAAGACAAAATTGGTTAGAGGGTAAAAAGAGGGTTTCCTTCATCGAAAATTTCCGAGTCCGAGTCGCTAAGAAATACTTAGAATGTGAAGCAAGGGTAATAAGTAAGTAAGTAATTGCCGAGGATTCGACGTTCGAAATTGTTAAGAGCGGTCTAGATTTATATCGATGAGGATACTCACTCCCAAAGGGTCACTCAAAAACTGCTGGAATTCCATCCCTCCTTATTTCACCTTTTGTATATAGTCCCACTTGGAAAGCTTAACACAAAAGGGTCAAAATGGCACTAAAAACTTGAATAGCATTGCGAGTTTATCTCGATTTTGAGCGGCATTCGAGCCTTGAAGTGTCGGGATAGCGATTAAAGATAACAGTCAATGGTAAATGGTGCAGGGACTGAAAGGAGATCTTTTTATGATTAAAAAGAAACAACAGACATCCAAAAATAAACATTTGGATAGTTCATTATTCTTATACACTGTAGGTGCATAATTTAGCAAAAAAGTAACTACACGAGAACTCTAGCTTCGTCTTGCTAATAGGCACATCAGCTAAGTCACCCTAAAAACGTAGGTATGCAGAAACGGCAGTCTCAAAATCCAAAAATAACATCTAATCAACTCCTTGGCGACATTGTGCGTGAGAAGATGAACTCACAGCTCGCAAACAATAGAGACATAGGCAGGTAATATTAGAAGGAATTTTTCGCAAAAAAGCGATTGATAACATTTCAGGCACAAATAGGTTTATAATAAGAGGATATTGCTAAAGTATCATATAACTAACCACCAGCAGTATCGATAATTCAATAAGGGCATGTAAAACTTCAGAATTTAACTCCAAAAATTGATTTTAAATATCAGACGATAGCAATAAAAAATAGAGGCAGTAGATAGATGAAATTGAAGTCTAAATGAGATTCTTAGGAATATTCCCATGACATCAATTTAATGAATCTAAGCACTGAAACGCAGCCTAATTTTTAGATATGAGTGTAAACAAAATTAAGTTTATTCAAAAGCTTGTGAATCCTTTAGATTCCTCGCTAAATCCATACATTAAGAGTCGCTATAAATTGTATCGAAGAAAGAAATTAAAACACCATGAAAAAAATAATGGATAAGTGGAAAGTATACTACGCCATGTTTTTTTATCAGTTCTAAATATACAAGTAGAAAACACACATATAACATGTTCGAAAACTTTCAACACTAAATAAGCGACAGAAAAGCGCGCCATAACCTAAGTTAATAACGATAGTCATCTACTAACTCATCTAAGAATCAGCCACTCACTCTGACTTGGTAAACAAGGAAATAAACCTTATTTCTAATCGCTCGCAAATATCCTAGTGAACCAATCAGACTTAACACAAAGTATGTACAGGAAAATTATCGAATGAGAGAAAAAGTCAGCTGACATTTTTATCATAAGTGCATATACTCTTAAAACTACAATTAAGGCATCCATGTCGAACAATATATAGACCCGCACGAAAATTCGCACTGACGCAAAATCCCAACTTAATGAAACGAAGCCATGAAATGATTGCCGAGGGAGACTAATGAATTTCGCGATGAAGAACAAAGGGGACAATTCAAATCTGTCATTAAGAGTGCCTCGAAATCGAACTGCCCTCTTAAGGAGCTTGTTATACAGCTGTTTTACACCCCACAATATTCAAAAAGGGCTCTACACCCGAGCTCAGCTTCGCCCGACAGTTGGAAGCCGGACACGGCCGTAATGGCCGCTCACTGCAAAAACAAAAGAAGCTAGCCGGCTGACGTGAGCACCACCCCTCCTTCCTTATTTTTTTACCCTCTACCGCCACCTCTCAACCCTTTGTTCTCTAAGGCAACCCCATCTCCTCATCGCTTTAGCTATTGTTCCCCAGGGCACTATTCACGCGGGGGGTGCCGGAGTGCCCCCTCACAGCCATACGCGAGAGAAAAGCCTACCATGCGAGAAAAGGAGAGAGATTAGGAGAGTGGTACTAGGTGTGTGTGTATATACATATATACACATATATATCAGACTTTTTATCGAAAACTATAAACTTTTGCTAAAATTAGGGTCTTTCGTGCCACAATCGTTAATGATACGGAAGTTTTTGGAGGATTTATAGAAAGATTAGAACAACTTTTCAATCTCTTAAATTAAAAAAAAACAAACAAAACACTTAGTTTCACAAACAACTTTATCGCTTTTACATTATTATTTATATTATTTTCGCCTGATAAAAAGAACTCCAAAAACACTGTAACGATGGAGAATAGAATAACATCACAAAATAATGCTTTGAGGAAAATGTCACGTGACTTTATTTTCAGTAAAACCATTATCTTCACAGCGATAAACATACTGAAATTAAATAATATTCAGCGATAATTTGTAAATAGAAATCATTATCATTATATTAGATTTGAAGATGCTCCAAAATTAATTATACCTGTTTTCTCAAGGTCATTGGGGAATAATACTACATATACTTGTTTCGTGACTAAGAAGTTTTGAGTAAAAGACGTAATTTAACATAACTCTTATTAAAATATTTAATCGAGATAAAGATCAAGATTTAATCAAGATGTATATTTATTTATTCTAAGTGAATATTTAACAAATGATGTTCCACCCGATTTTGTAACACTATACAATATGCCTCTGTTAAGAGCCGCGCCTAGCCTATCCGCCGCCCGAGTACAAACATAATTTGCCGCCCCTTAAAATTAAATACCAAAACCATACATTTCCTGATCTGCAGGCAAAAATTATTTTGAAAGACTGAAAAACGAGTGTTTTATGACTTCGTTACCCAGCTTACATTGGTTAAAAATATCGGTTACAATTAATAATACATTTTCCGTATGCTGACAGAGTAAATAGCGTACGGAATAGTAAATTGTTAATACTTCACATTACGTTCGAGTAGCATTATCATCGCAATGCGCATAACTTCGAATTATGCGATTTCAATAAAATCTATTTATCGCAACTTAATATGAAAGTTGATAATAAAAATTGTATTGCAACGTAAATAACATCGATAAAATCCACTGAACGAATATTCCCTTCTCGTCTTGAGTTATCCATAAGTTCTTACTATATATGTTTGCCAATCTTTCATTTCACATCAAAATCTTTCTTAGATTACGCGTGTATCACACAAAAAGCAACAGATAATGTTGTTGTATTAATAATAATGGCTATTGCTATAATAATAATTGGCTATGCATCTGCTGCCGCCCCCAAGATGCCGCCGCCCGGGTGCGATGCACCCCTTGCACCCATAGGACGGCGCGGCTCTGCCTCTATTATCTTCCATGATACGACGTCCGTTTTAAAATTATTCTGCATTCTAATTATAGCGAAATAAGAACAAAGACATAGAAAAGACTTTTTACAAAGATTCCTTTTTTAACATATCAACAAAGATTCCCGGAAATTTTGAGATCAAAACTTCGGAAATCTCTCGGCCTTGCGTGAACTTTACACATACCGGCATTATAAAACCATTTGCAATTAAAAAATTTTAATAAAAAAATTTGAAATAAAATAATTTTAAACAATTCAACGTATGCGGTTTGCCTTATCTCCTATTGCAATGAAACAGAAAAAACACAGATGAAAATCTTAGGACGTACGAGGGTGGTTTAAAAAGTTCTCGGAACGGAATAGAAAAAAAGTAATTTCGTCACTGAAACTTTTTTATTTTTCAATGTAGTCTCCTTGTAGATCAACGCAATTGGTCCAGCGATGTTCCAATGCGATGATCCCATCTCAAAAATGAGATTCCTCCATGCCTGCAAAATAGTTGTCAACTTCGGCTATAATGTCTTCGTTTGAAGTGAATCTTCGTCCACCAATGAAAATTTTCAGCTTAGGGAAGAGATGGAAGTCTGACGGAGCCATATCAGGCGAATAAGTCGGGTGTGGTAACAATTCATACCTTAGTTCGTGTAATTTTGCCATGGCGACGGCACATGTGTGCGGGCGCGCATTGTCTTTATGGAAGATGACTTTCTTCCTTACTAAACCTGCCCTTTTTTCTCGTATCTTTTGTTGTAATTGGTCCAGGAGGTTAGCATAGTATTCTCCAGTAATTGTTTGCCCAGTGAGATAATAAACAAACAGAATCCCCTTCACATCCCAAAACACTGATGCCAAGACCTTTCCGGCCGAAAGAATTGTCTTTGCTTTCTTTGGTGGCAGAGAATCAGCATGTTTCCACTGCTTTGACTGTTGTTTTGACTCTGGGGTATAGTAGTGGACCAAAGTTTCATCTGCGGTCACAAACCTGCGCAAAAAATCTTGTTCGTTTCTCCTAAAATGGGCCAAGCATTGTTCCGATATTTCCATTCTCGTGCGTTTTTGATCCAGCGTCAAGAGTCGCGGCACCCATCTTGCAGATAATTTTTTCATATCTAATTCTTCAGTTAAAATGTGATATACCCTTTCAGATGACATCTGGCAAGCTTGAGCAATTTCTCGCACTTTCAATCGGCGGTCCTCCATGACCATTTTGTGCACTTTTGCAATGATTTCTGGGGTAGTGACACATCTTGGCCGACCACTGCGCGGATCATCATCTAAGCTCTCCCGACCAAATTTAAATTCGTTTGTCCACTTGGCAACAGTTGAATATGAAGGAGCAGAGTCTCCCAGTGTATTCTGGAAATCGGCATGAATGTCCTTTGCTTTCATAGCTTTCTTTACGAAGTACTTAATCACTGCTCGAATCTCGACTTTTTTCATCTTCGCAAATCACTAAGCGGGAACAACAATAGAGCCACGTCATCGCTACAGTTTTCTTCCAAGATCACTGACATGACACGTGTTTATAGGCAATAGTCGAATAAATATCACATTAAAAACTCGTTGCGCTAGCACTGACCTCTCGTGGTGATTCCGAGAACTTTTCAAACCACCCTCGTATGTTGTGAGAAGCAATTTCACCCAGTAAAACAGAATTAAGTAAACCATAATTACGAACAGGGTCGTGACGAGACATTTTGCTGCCTGAGGTGAGATTTCGTACGCTGCCATTCATTTTATTTCCAAGTTATTATGCTTAATTTCAGTCGTAATCATCAGGAAAAGAAAGAAAATAATAAGCGTCTCTCTTCTGAAATCCTCGATTTTTCATAAGTAATTCATCAAATTTCAAGAAAATGAAGACCTTATCATTCAATTTGGCGCGTAATGTGAGAGGCGCCTGAGGCAGTTGCCTCGTCGCCTCACCCATCGACACGGCCCTGGTAACGAATTGAAAAATCAAGTAGAATGCATTGAGGGGCAAATATCACTTTCAAATTCTTGTCATGACAATAATTCCTCCTTTTACTTTTCAAGGAAACTTTCACAATTTAATAATGACACTCTTAGCAATCCGCTAAAAAGAATATCATACATTTTTGAGAAGGAATTATTTTGACCGCAGGAGTTCCACCTGGGTAAACCTTGGCTACGATAAATCAAAGAAGCGACTATTTAGCGTATCGATGTCAACACGAATTATACTAAGTAAACATGCTAAGTTAAAACACAAGATGTGCGAAAAATCAGTTAAACACTTCTCATGGTTGGAAGAACAAGTTTTCGCGCAACATACACCTATCTCCTTTTAACCATTCCGTGATTTTTTGCGAAATATTCTGCAAGAGTTGGAGAAATAAGAGTGCGATATCGCTAATACGCCATCCGGCGGTGTGAATCAGGCTCTTGGAAATCGTGACACAAAAGAAATCTCAGAGACATAAAAATAAGCAGAGTGATTCATTTACAGGAACTGAGTCGTACACACAATTGCGTAGCTATCACATTTTCTTAGCTTGAGAAAGAGAGAAAGGCTCCCAGCTCCCTGATTCTATAAAAAGAACTTCTGCGTTTGAGCGAGAATAAAGAGTTCTGTACCTACATGGAATTCAGAAATTAGAAAACAAGTTTCAACAACGCAACTTTAAAAATCTTAGTGTCGAATGTTTTGTCTATTTTAGAATTCTATGCACCGAAGTATTCGTTTCATTTATTGCCCCGATTACATAATGAGTCTCAAATCATTCGCCTTTTTGTTGAAGATACATACACTCTTGATTTTGGTACTAATCTATGTTTTAGAGTACTCTTTAATTATGTGATCGAAGTCACGATTTCATTTACATCTGCCAGAACTTATGTCATATAATAATATCAGTTCACACACTCGCCAGATTGGGTTGGGTTGTCAAGGTAAATAACATAGTGTAAAGGACGGCAAAATATTATTTTTCAAAGTTAAGGAGAGTAAAAGCATTAAGGAAAATAAAAGGTATGGAAGAAATGTTTTAAAATGTTTAAATTAAATTACATATTAAAACATCTTTACCTCCTACACTTCGAATTTTTGTAATTCCATTCAATCGATTTGAATTAGATACGACTTAAATACAAATAAAAAGTAAACAAAGCAGAGTAAAGAAAAACGCAACAAGACGGTGTTTCTGTATTGCGCAAGGGGATTACGGGAGGTAGTTCATACATAGAAATCGAAAGCGTGAGGTAGATCATATTTTGAGAGTACCTCTTTTAGAAAGCTTGCTTCTCCTTTATGACGAGACGCGAAAGGAATTCTTGCCGCAATTAGATATACAGCAATTATTAAAATAAATAAGTCAATGAGTCACAAAATCTCCTTTATTTCTTCTGCACAACTAAGAAAGACAAAAATAAAAATATCTTTCAAATTAAGGAGATACACGCAAGGAATGATGCCGACGTTACATATATACAGGTGGATACAAAAGAAACATGATATCGGAAAATCTTTTAAAAACTAATGAAACTCGGCAGTTTGGAGAGAATCGCGGAAATCTTTTGTTCGCTAAACGCTGCAAAAACCCACCCGAAGAATACAATCAGAGCTACGGGGAGAATGAGAGGTCGCCTTAGCAACGCAGGACAGAGAAGAGATAGAGATTGGAGAACAGAGGAAAGGATCAGCGGCTAGAGTGATTTATATTCATCCTTCGTTCTTATTCATTGGAATTTCCCGAGTGAACAATATGGAGCAGAAATTTCGTTGGTTTGCTTCCAATTTATTTCAACTTAAGGGATAAATGGCGGATTGAGGAGATTTAAAAAGAGTTCGAAAAAATAAACTCTCCTTGAACTTAAACCTACCAGCATAATATATATAAATATTGAACTATCACTAAATAATAAAATATTTCAGTTATGTATGTACTATAAAGAAATTTTAAATCGATAGGAAACTAAATGAGTACATTCATAACAAAACAAAATATTTAATTATCTAACTCTACCCGACTACCATGGGTTAATTCATATTTTTCCTCCAAATAATTTATTTTTAATGGTTCATTAAGTAGACTTACGCGTTGAAACTCCATAACATTCACAGAATTATATTCATGAAACGTTTACCATTCCACAATAACGAGAGGATCACCATGATTCAAGATGCAGATAATGTTTAAAGACACCATATACTTGGACTGGCTGGAAGAACCAATGAAGTAGTTAACACTAAAATCTTACAAGGAAACATACCAAACAACTTATATAAAAATATTCGTCATATAAAAGAAAAACTTAATGAGGCATATTTTTCCAAAGATGTATTTATGAATATGTAAAAAAATCTTTGTATTTACAAAGATAATTTGGAGAATATTTCATTTTACCCACTGTTTCATACTGGCAGCAATCGAAAACTGACTTAAAGAATAACTCGAGGGAGTACACTACTTATCAATGAGCTTACGAGTCCAAAAATTGCGTGCTTAACCCACCAATATCTCAAAATTCCATATTAACAACTATTCCCTTTCTAACATCTAGTAACTCGTCTTTGTATTTACTATGGTATCCTAGCACCAATAATCTTCTTGCAACACATCCATCCGCAATATTTGGACCACTCATTTATTCCGTCCCTCTATATCCAATTAAAACCCCTTAGTCTTCCACCAAAATAACTTGAGTTTCCGTGACGTTTATCTGCTATATCATTTACGGCCAAGACTAGTAACTACAAACAACTCTTATTGTAAGTCTTCTGCAACAACATATTCGCTGAGATGCCTATTTATTTCTGAAGATGTCGCCAGATGTACCCACAAAATTAGATAAAAAGTTGCTAAACTAAGACAAACTACCGCTATAAATAGCAAAGAGCTTCTTCTATAAATGGAACATCTGTTCAGATGTTACATAAATTAAATGTACAGTATGAATCTGTGAGAAGTACAAATGTAAAATATGAATGCATAATACAATATATCAGCTAAATGTAAAATATGAATGTATAACACAATATATCAGCTATGTGAAACTATCATAACGCTATAATAAGCCAAACATGTTTAAACGCGTCATGGCAATCCATTGGTTAGAATACCTGTCTGGAAAGTGGGAGACCTGGGTTCGAGTCCCAGTCATGTCTCTTTTTCTAAACCTGTTATTCCTTTATGTTATGAATAGGCAGAGAGGGGTCGACGTAATATCACATGCTCCATAGAGAACGAGAAGTCGCTAAGAAAGAAAAAAAGTCGCTAAAAGAAGGCAAAATTCGCTACTAGATCTAGCGAAAATATAGCTAAATTGGCAATTATGCCTTGTCGTCTCCTTAACTATTAATGGATGCATCGACATTATAGCGAATAAAGACAAAATTACTCTTATGCAAGAATGAAAGCCTGATAGCTAAAACTAGTCCCAATTTTCGAGACACCTACGTAATAGGCGAATATTTTATTGGCTAGATGTAAAGAATACCTAGTCACAAGCCACAAAACAAAATATTCATCAGGTTATACAAAACTTATTGAAAATATTTAAGTTTTGCAATACTCTTCTTAATGTTTAAGCCATTTATTTTACACATTTTACCCTTTAAATAGTTTACTCCTTCAAATGTAGGTACTTAGGATTCCATCACGAGATGAAACTCATTTTAGGCAACGTTCAGTTGAGAGAAGAAATGAGTTTAAAACGCGGTCTATCATCTTGGCGCAGCAGCATTCCTAGTATCTAGCGAAGCTATCCTCGACGCAGGATCTGTCTTATCTCGAAAAAGGCGTGAGACTCGAGTACTCCTTGGCACCCGAGAGGTTGAAGGTCCTGAAGACCGTGAAGAAATCTTATCTATAAAAACCACTCCTTCTCTCCTTGTAGAGCTGATGTAGGAGGTAAAGGTGAGGGAGAAAGATGATATGCGCTGTAAAGGAGCCGTGGGAAATCGCGTTGTACAGGATACACGTGAATCTTACAAAGGCTGCAGTCAATTATGGATTCAGTCGCCATCTGAAATACAATGATACTCTCGCGTCAAGTTAATCTGTAATTAGTTATAAGGACTGCCAAATTTGAATTTCGTGCAATGTATCAAATCAGAACTTTTTCTTTGCCTTCTTGAAATTTACAAAACCAAGAATTTTATACTTATTATGAATTAATGTTAGTGTGCATTTGTAAGCCACAAGTCAATAATGATGTGCTTCTTAGCATTCATGTAATTGACTGGAGAGCAAAGAGGAGGCACGACCAAATTTTCTTGTCCTCACCACCGGAATTTGCATGCGTAGTCTTAAATTCTCAATTTGGGAGGGGTTCTTCACTTTAACGATAAAAGGTACTGTTTACTTCCAGAATTTCCCGTGAGGAATAATATTTATAGAGTGTGGTTTGATTAGGGCTTATGAATTCCCCAATTCCCTTGCACTTAAACAGGTATAGAGAGGTGTGCAAAGCCTATACCTGCCATTACGTCCAGGCAGATTTACGAAATTTCAGTATAAATACGAAATTATTAGATGTGAGCTCCTAAATGTGAAAAATAAAATACCTTTCCACATAATGTTTCACTAAAAACGAGGAGTACTATATTTCTCTGAAAAAATATCGGAGACAATCTCCTGCGTAAATGTAGCTTTCATCTGAAATGTCACGGGTACTTCTGAACTTAGCATTTCCTACCGTTCATACTTGGTTGCGGTCATCCACAACACGCGATGATTGTACTCGTATAAAATGTACAATGAAAAATAGCTGGTCTCCTACCTTGAAACTAAAATGGAAAACGATCACCTTGAACCCTTTCCATCATTAAATAGGTAACAAATTGTTGTTTATCCAAAAATTAAGTCTCATTCTCAAATTTCACTAATAGATAAACAGAGAATCTTATCTATAGGATTATCGTTAGAGGAAAGAAGGATAGGTAATCTTTATGTAACGACTACAATGACAGTTAAAATCGGGAAAATAAACAATTTTAATAATAAAATTCCTAAAACTGGTGAAATATTTGTGAATCAATTTCTTCATCCCTTCTTTCTGATAACTACGACTGTCAAGGATAGAAGGGAGAGGTGAATGAACGTGCTTCCTGTCTCCCTCAAACAGGAAATTATTAGCAGAAACTAGGATACAAGGAAACTATGCAAAAATTATGGACATCACTATTTGGGGTAACTCATGCGAAAGTGTACTAAAAATCGTTAATTATAGATTCAGAAAAGTGAAAATATTGTTTAGACTTTCCTGCGCGTAAAAAGCAACTGAAATTACCACACAAATGCAGATAAATGTGTAAGGAATTTAAGGTAATCCTTACTCAAACTCAAATCAATCATAATTTTAGGAGATGGGTGAAACTTAACAACGTGCTTAGGAAAGAAGACGCCCGCAATTTATAAGCAATAGATGATCCGGACATATTAACCAGCGAAAACCTTCATCGTACATAAGCCACGAATGGGAGAGCGAAAGAGGGAAAATAAAATCGCGTTCGTTAGTCCTAAGTTCTAAGCAACCTAAGATAGCGAAAAATAGAAAGGAATGCGAAGCCTACAAAATACGATCGATATCTCCAAGTCTCTATACGTGTAACGTCGAAGCAACACCCAAACCCTTTTAAAATTAACGAACTTAATTCTGAGAATAATTAATTCTTCCTACCGCGCTACTCAAGCATAAAAAATCGATTAGGCACACGGCGCACAATGCAATTATCGGCCATAACCCTGCCAACTGCATATAAGGATCCTTTGTATAGCAACGCGGCCTTATCTGATCGGCTGGATCCTAACACGGTACGCACAACTCCCTCTCATCCCTTCCGAACTGTACGTCTTGGAAGAATGAAGGAGAATCTATAAAGGATACGGTGAAGGTGGGAGGGGTGAATTCAAATTAGGAAGGTGTGGTGAGAGAGGTAAGAGATCTTGGCCAACCATAAGCATTGCGAGACGGTCATAAAAACCACACGGTAACGTCCTTCAGACGAGCGCAAAATACTTCGGAATATTTAAGACGAAAGGAAACCTCTGGTAAAGAATGGTTATGCTCGGAACGAATTCCGTCTGTCGATACGTAATTATTTTAATTGGTTTAGATTGATGTTACTGCCCTTATCTGATCATTTTCACCGGATTGAAATAAAAAGATGGGAATTTACATTATGCTCTGCTAAAAACAAAATGGAAAGAATAATTTATACCTCATTCCTAACACTGAAACGGGTAAGAAGCTCTCCCTCAATTTTTCCTTCTTTCAATAAACATAACTTTAAGAGAGAAGACAAGACAGAAGACTCTAAACCTATTACATAACTTGCCGTTCATGCTTCATGTATAAATAATTATGGTTCTCACTAGCATTCGCCGCCTAACATACTGAAGCTCATACTTCTAAGACCTGGTACATTATGATTCTTTCCTTAATGTAAACTATCTTTTCATGAGAGGATTTCATAAAATGAACTTCTCATGTGCAACGTTCTTCCTTAATCGAGAAATCTTTTCTTAATCTTTCTTAAGTAAGAATATTATTTAGTATACTTTATTCATGTTGTAGATAGAGGGATTAATTTCACAGGGATATATTTTATAAAACTTAAAGCTGCATAGAATGAATGACATAACTTTCTTCATCGAATACTGGGAATTAAATCTTCGAACAACTAAATAAATGGGAAAATACGAAGTGCGATGTTCTCATTTATTAAATGGCGTTCCACGAAGTAAAGTCCAACCAGATTGATTACTTCCAATAACTTTTCCTTTTCAATGTACACTAATATACGCCTCAACACTGCCCAATTTATAACGTGAAAGCGATAGTTACTTCGATTACTCATAAGGTTATATTAGTTATTTTTACTTGTACGTTTAGTAAATGCACTAAACGATAAGGCAAGGGTATATGGAATGAAAATAAACGTAAGTAAAACTAAAGTAACGAGATTCACCAAGGGAAAGAAGGCTAAATTAACGATCAGGGTGGATGGGGAAAAACTAGAGCAGGTGGACAAATTCTCGTACTTGGGTAGTGTTCTATCTTGGGATGGGAGGTGTGGAGATGAGGTTCGAAAAAGAGTAGCATTGGCCAAGGAAGCTTTTATGAAGCGAAGGGAATTGATGACAAAGGGTCTCGATAAAGGAATCAGGAAAAGATTGGTAACATCCTTGATATGGAGTGTTTTGCTGTATGGGTGTGAAACGTGGACCTTACGAAAAGAGGACATCAAAAGACTGGAGGCAATTGAGATGTGGGTGTGGCGTAGAATGGAGAAGGTGAGCTGGGTGGATAGAAAAACAAACATAGAGATGCTACAAATGGTTGAGGAGGAAAGGGTTTTAATTGAAGTAATTAAGCGCCGACAAAAGAAATGGGTGGGTCAGATATTGAGAGGAGAGGGATTGCTGAAGAATGTAATAGAGGGTAGGAAAAAGACAGAGGGGAAGGTAAAGGCAAAATATGTTAGATGACATAAAGGGTGGGGTGAGTTACCAGGTAACGAAGGAAAAGGCTATGAATAGGGAATATTAGGGCACATGGACCTACCGAAAGGTAGATCACTTATGTGTATACTTGTACGTTTGAAACTATTGTAAATATCTCTCAGAAATTGCCTGAATTTATTTTTGATACATTAAAGTCAAACTTGGTATAAATACAGATAACTTGACTTCAAAAAAATACCCGGTGAAAATAGTAGATAATTATCAAAGAAAAGCGTTCTAAAAATATTCTACTCCTTTAAAGATATGTATCACTATAACGAGCCAACAGAACACAAAAGTTACCTTATTTAGGATGGTTTTAAAGGATTTTTACGACCTTGCCTGAAACGGCTACCTATAAAAAGTTTTGATGAAATTTGGAGATTCGTTTTAATTGTAAGAAAGGTTGCAGCCCGATGTTTATTCGAGTGATCGGGGAAAACCCGCTTAAAATACAATGAATCCCCTTTTGAGTTGGGATAATAAGTTGGGATGTACATTTCCATGATTTATTTCTTCCAAAAAGGAGCTAACTGTTAATTTAAAAACTTAATACTTCTGTACAGGTGAAAACTAAATCCTATCTAAATCCCCGTGGGTGATGTTTTTGAAATGGGTATCTGGTAGAAGCAAAATCTTTGAAGACACTTTGAAAGGAACAATACCTTTGAAACCATTTGGCTATTAAAAAAATTAATTCATATCTTACAACCTATTGGAGATGAGTCACTGAGAAATACCACCACAAACCGTATGAGAAAAAACATGACCTTAGTGTTCCTCTTAAAACTCAGTTATAATATCTGTACGAGTAATTAAAGTGACATTGAAAGATACCTTTTTCTAGACAAATGGTCTAAATATTTACTAAGAAACGGGGTGACAAGTTCGAAAAAAAGTGAAGGATTCAGCGCGCGGGCTTTCATTCAAAAGCCAGTTTCTCAAAAATTTCGAAACATAAATCGCATTGCATACTCTCAATTTAAAGACTCAAAGAAAGCTTTGGCCCAAGACTTGTTTCCTTTACTAAGACTCAACCTGGGCCCGCCATTTCATAACTACTTTCTTATTGTTACAGCAATTGGCACAGATGTTTCGATAATTGTTACGAAAATTATGACAGATTTAACAACAAATGATAATTTCGCCTTTTTCCCGTTCGTTTTGGCGCGGAATAAACCTCCTCCAAAACACTATTTTAATAGTTTCCTTTTTAGAAAGCTAGCAAGAAATATTATCGTCGAACACAATAGACGTACTCAACTCAGCATGATTGGCACATCACGAACGTCTTCCGTGCAAGAGATATAAGACTAGTCATATCTGCATAAATCCTCACGCACAGATAAACATTCTAGTTCTAAGCATCACATCCTTTTCCTCCATTGTCGATAAAGTAGTAGAAGACAATACCTACTGTCAGGAAGGTACCTCGAAGATTTCTCTTTCCGTGCTCAGCAACTTATCTCCGAGTCGAAGGAAGGCCGAGGCGGTAATTTGTACTATTTACAGGACTTCACCAGGTCCAAAGAACAGCCCTCTGACATATTTATGAGCAATTCAAAGACGCGCATTCGAAGCATTTTCGCACGTCCACCGAAATAACTCCTGAATAGTCACTTCCCACTCTGAAGTGAGGACTGCCATGAATACCTCTCTCAATACCAAAGCAAAGCACGCATCCTTGGGTCATTTAAAATAACATCCTTTGTAAACCAAGTCTGAATTAACCTCAAAGGCAAAAGATCCCATGCCCAAGTGGTTGCTGGTTGGCAACAAGCTCAGGATGAAAAAAGCAGCGAATGGCGAAGCACGACCATTTTTATGAGGAGAGAAGAAAACGTGAGTTCATCAAGGTTTTAATAAAACAGTGTGAGAAGATGCCCACGTTTTATTTAAGTGGCAGATTCGCTTGAGACGCATGCAACAGAGCAGGGAAAATGTAAAAAACAGCCTAAGGAAGAGCAACGACCCGAAAGAATTCCGCAACATACTCAGGATTGTACGGCCATGTGGAGCTACGATCGCATCACTAACGGCAATGCTACAGTAAAGCATGGCAGTGCGAGTCCTGCACAAGTTGATACGTCGTGCCTAACGCCAATGCTGTAATATGAACGACTACATAAGGACTTCAAAAATTCTTAACACAATTACGGCATAAAGGAGGAATTCTTCCAGAACAAGGGCGATTCTTCTGCAGATATATGACTCGGAACCACATTGAAGTTCATATTCTAAGGTCAAATAAAAAATTCTCAGCATAATTGTTACTATGAGAAATAACCAGATCGCAGGCTTACTGACCTGTAGATAGAATACATTTTTTTGAGTGATTTATTAAGTTGTGATTATGGCGTTACGCCAAATTTCAGCTGATACGATCAAATACTTAGAAATCAGAAAATCAGCATTTTGCCAGACGATAATTTTCAATGGGATCTCTCGTCTTCTTGCAACTGTTTTACGACATTTCCTATACCTATGCTACCTTAAATATCCGTCTATTATTTAAATATTCGAATTACATCAATCAAAATCTTATCAACGTAAAAAGCAACCGATAATTTTTATTTCTTATAGAAGGCTTCCGTTATTTTTCCTCACTCATGTTATGCTTAGTCGCAAAAATCGGGACTGTTCATTTGGTGATCAACTTTCGATAAGTAGTATATTCATTAGTGTAATCACTCAGGGAAATGGCAATGACCATATCACGCCTATAAACAACATCAATTTGAACTATTAAATAAAATTGCGAAAAAAGGCGTTTCGTCAGACTACCTCCAGACACAAAAAAACAGAGAAATGTACTCTCGACATAGCGCACTACGTCACTTCCCTTACGCCCTTTCGAAGTACACCATCTCCTTCCTCACGCCCCACCCTTTTCCGGCGGAGGGCATGGGGAAAATTCAATTTTTTCGCTTCCCGAAAGGAGACTAAAAAAGGGCCTGCCTATCGTCACGGCCAAATGATAAAAAAATGGCGAGAAACTCGGGTCGAAAACTCATAAATAATATGAGCATGCGAAGGCTGTGAAGCTAATGGGCTGCAGCAATGGGAGTACCTCCTCCGCCCAAACTAATGCCATTCCTTCTCCGGGAGATAACAGCAGCGGGAGATGCTGGGAAGAGCATCGGGAGGGTTTGAGGTGGAACACGCCTGCAAAAGGAGAATTCGGGTAGCCATTCGTCAATCGAAGAAAGCCGTGGAGAGGGATGGGAATCGAAAGAAGGGATACGAGCCGGGGAACGTGACACAGACGTAAGGGGAAGAGAGGAACGGTTGAGGGGTTCAAGAGGAAGGTGATAAGATTGTTTAGTCGTTTGCATAATTAGAAGCCTTAAAAAGGAGAAAGTATTTAACTCGAAAGGGAAAAGGAAAGGGAGATGGGTAGCGTGGGAGGAGTGTCTACCGTAGTTGAAGACCTAGCAGGTTATACATCCCCTCCCTCGCGCGATCCATTTATTTCTTGCCTCGATGTCAGAGAAGATTCTCATCTTTCTTCTATTAATTCTGAGGGAGCGATTCGCGACAGGAAATGTTCCTTTGCCTACTGTTTTCGTTCCTTCTGCTTTGAAATTCTCTCGAATTTGACGAATATTAAAGTTAGGCTTATCAAAACTATAAATGATGGGGAACTCAATTATCCGAAATTTTCATCCGAAAATTCGCATTCGCTTCGATAGTCGAATTGATGATAACAGAATACTCTAAATTAATACTTATGGATTTTTCAGAATTATCTGTCATCGTAACTCTAAAATATTTATTTCCAATGGTAGTTGTATTGTGAAAAGAGCTTCGACATCTAAGGTCAATTCGCACGTTTGGGACCACATCGGGACACGCGGTCCTTTACACGAAAGGTGAACACGCAGCCCACTTATCTATCTCCATTAAAGTCTTTAACACATCCTGACAATAATCTAGGTTCTAATGTAGATAATGGTGCTGGCAAACAAATCGCACATAGCCAAAAAACTACGCATTACAAGATTATAAGAGGCGCATTGATCCCAGAGTAAAATTAAAAATAAATGTATTACTCAACAACACATACATACATAATTACGTACAACCATTACGTATCCTAACACCGAATTCTAGAAAGTGCATTTATTATAACTCCGAGTGAGTTGACAAACAGATCTACTTACACGAACAACAAAAATAAAAGGAGCAAGACTCGGGTTTCGATGCGTGGCATCATCATCAGGTGTAAGCATACAAAATCACACAATACATAGAGGGAAAAAAACAGAAAAGCGTGGGGGAGGTAAGGTAAGAGAAATATCGGAAGGATAATGGCAGGGATTAGATAACAGAGATTAAAATTAAGGCATTATATATTGAAGAGTAGAAAGAACGGGGGGGGGGGGGGTATTATTAAAAGGAATGGCAACCTAGAAATGCGGGGGAAGAGCTTTGAGGATGGACGAATGATAAGCCGACATAATTGATGTTTTTGTGTTTATTATAGTTTATAGTGAATGGAAAAGTATTGTATGGATCATCTCAACAAATAATACGGAAATAATTTACACAAGCGCAATGAAAGTTAGGTCACTCCTATTCAAAGGGATTCCCGAAAATTAACTTAAAACGGCTAAATTCTTTTAGAGAATATGATACCACAAATATGTAACAATAAAACTTATTAAACTCAGTTGAAGATATAAATATCGGCCCAATTTACAGTTTTTTTTTTATCTAACTTCTTGCAAGCCACATAATGACTGATTTGTGAAATAGTTTTATCTATTGGGTAGCCATATTCCCTAAGCCAAAAACTATCATGATAACCATCAAGCGTAAGTGTTATGCTTAAATTATATTAATCCTAGAGGACATACGGATAAGGAAATCAAATTATACTGAAATACCACCATGATGAACCGGTTCGTAACGTGAGAAAAGTAGCTGCAGGCACGAAAATAAATATTCTTTGTATCGATGGTTGTTTTGCCCATGGCCGTGAATACAGTGAAAACTCATAGTGCACAGCTATCTTCCAATGTTGACCCAACCAGTGAAACCGGTGTTAATAGTTTCGCGCTTCTGGGATATTTACGAAACTCCCTTGAAATCTGAAAAATATGTAAGCATTCCTTTCTAAGCCTCGTCGTAAATATTGGCAAAGTAAGCGCTAATTACTACATTCATAAGCACGGCAAACAGATCCGAATCGACGCCACTCTTTTCAGTTAACGGCCAAATTCCTTCCAGATTTAAATGCGCCAAACGATTTAACAAAAAGCCCAAAGTTACCGAAGACCTTCGAACAGATCTAGTTCTCAGTTTGGAGAAACTTAAATCAAAATAAAAAGCTCCGAAGGCTAACTCAAAAGGACCGAAAGAATTCAATGCTAAAATGCTAGGGATATCGTGCGAAGTATATATTGAGCGACTCTTTCTCGGAGTTCTCACAGGAGGGCAATGACATTGGAAGAGTGGAGTATCAAAGCTCCCCCGAAGACGAGATTGCTTTTAATCTGCCTCGACAGCGTGGCCGCAACTTTGAATCCCTTATGGAGCATACGAATGAGTGTTACCTGTCATTACTTAATCATCTATCATCACATGCCGACACACTGATCGTATTGTCGTGAGAAAGAACGGTTGGGAGAAACGCGGGAAGAATCGTCACCGAGTTAAACTGAGGGCTCTGTACTTCGAGACAGGAGTGATTAGATTTGATCGCTGTGATAGCTTCACTTAACAAAGTGTTTAAAGAAACATTATGAAATGAAAGTTGGCGATCTAATGATAAAACATTTCGATAAGTAGCTAAAATTTAAGTTAAAGTGATTTTAAAGCCTTAATCGTTAATAATGAGGATTAAAATCTATGAAATTCACAAGCTCCAATCGTTTACAAAAAGAAACAAAACACCATTACCAGTAATTATTTAAAATTATAAGAAAATTAATGTTATTTTGGCAAGAAAATAAGGCCTTTGTAATTCACCGGGAAAGCACCAAATCCTTCAAGAAAATAAGGCCTTTGTAAAATATCTGTAAATACCGTATATCATGGAACTTTAATAAGTTATGGAGATACCTGTGGTTTGTTACGTAAGAAAGGGTCGATTTCGATCAAATGTAATTTATTGAATATTTCTAAGCCAACCTATTATACTATATCAAGGAAGATAACTATTTTCTTCAAATTTATTCGTGAAGATTAACATGTTATCATTATTTCTCAAACGACCTAAGATCTAATATTCATAAAAAATCAGTCCCGTTACAGTGAGAAAAATATGAGGAAATATCATAAAATTATAAATCCAAAAGTTCCTTAATTCCATCTATTTTAACATTAACTCTGACAACTTAACACGCACTAAAATTTTAAACATTCTACTTTTTGTATTTACATCCCCGTCGTTTTGTCGCCTTTGTACAATTATCCCCTTACCTCCCTTTCGAAACCTGTCTCCGTGTTTTGCTAATGAAAGCGGCCGAACATAATTCAAGTAATATTGCGAAAATTTCAATAACTCAGTGCTCTAGCATTCACTGGAATTATAAGATAATCAAGTCCCAAAGACCAATAAAGAAATAAATCAGTGCTTTTTGAAGACGCATCTCTCTCCTGAAGCTTACGAGAGCTGGGAATAAACATTACCTTACACCCTCATCCTGAAGTCTAATAACCTCCCAACGATTTGAAAATCACCAACCCGTCTATTAGGAGTTGAAGATGCTCAAACGTACCATAAATTCATCAGCGAAGCAGGCGGCTTTTCTCTCATCTCCTCAAAACGCAATTATATCCCCACCCGTGTAAACCATCCTGCCGATGTACTAACAGCGACCTCCGCTAATCGCGCCATACTCGATGAAATCTAACGCAGCCTCCATCCTGCAGCATAACCTCAACGTCACGGCTTCCACCACACGGCCCCATACACACACATAATACGAGCCGCGGGCACCCCCGCCATCCTCCGCGACGTGGGGAGGGAAAAGGTTCCCCGAGGGAGCTCAACGCGGAGCGGATCCTGATGGCGAATTAATTGCCCTCCGAATATGCGATTCTTCGCCGAAGGAAAGGAGGCAAGGGAAAAGAGGATAGGGGGCTTAAGGAAAGAAAAGGAGCATCGGGGAACAGTATCCAGGGCAGCGATAAGACGGATTCCCTGGGTCGAAGCAATCAGCGAACAAGGAGGAAAAAGAACGAAGAAAAGGAAAAGGACTATTTGATAATAAAAGAAAAGTTCCCTCGCAAATGGAATGGGTTGAGGTGGAAGAAACGCACGCACGGATAAATGGCTAGAGAAAGGACTACTGAGAACCGATCAATTGAAATCTATACGACGCTGCTTCCGTCGTAATAATTTTTTCGCGTATATTTATTGATTCGCGGGACTCGACGAAGAATTAGACGTCGATACGAGGTATTATGCGCGTTGTCAAAGAGGAGGCGAAAAGGGCATGTACTGGAGTGGAAGGTTGCATCGACAGCGTTAACGCGAGATGCGACGTCGGCGACGCATCCTTTTCAGCTTTGATTGGCAATGCGACAAGAAATGAGAAGCTTCCACGTTGGTTCACGTCCGTGTTGCAAAACAGCTAACAGTCGGAAAAAGGGAAGGCATTGCACTGTTCTGTCCTGCATTGTTCATCAGGACGCACATAATCCGGCATAACGTAGCAACATTGTCCTGGAATAAAAGAATGCTATGCCTGCCATACTATGCACAGGGGCGCATCAGAGGCCCATGAGTAAAAGCAGGCCCCCTATGGGAATTTTGAGAGTAAACATTCGATTTTTTTTACATTTTACATTTACATAAATAACCCGCAAACCGCCGTATGGCAGGGGGTGTTAATACACCAAAGTCCCTAATTATTCATCTTATTTACGCGTCTAATACTATTTGGAAAAAGAGACCTATAATAACTATCCGTTCATTCAAGAATCTCACGAAATTTTTCGACGTCTGGTCTCGAAAATTGCGTTCGCTAAGCTCAGGAATCACTATGTCGCATATTTCGTCATGTAAGTCCCTACTCAAGAATTTCTCGAACAATCTGTTCCTAAACTCGAGTCTTCTACCGTCAAAAGAATTCCAGCCGAGGGATTTAATCATATCTGATACACAGCTGTCGAACCTGTAGTCTATATTGACGGAACGAACCGCTCTACGTTGTACGCGCTCTAGTTCCAAAATCAACTTTTTCATGAAATACATAAAAATACATGCCGTAGAAGACTCGATCACTATGGTCGGCTTCACTACGGCAAGGATAACATATTAAATGCAGTTTTTCTATAAATTGATGTACAAACTGTACATTATATGGAGATTAATCAAATAATATATTATATGGACATATTATGTAGACTTACTCAAAAATAAAGGTCTACATACCATCATAAATACTATTTCCTGAAGCGGGAAACAAGTAGTAGTATTTTTAAAAGTGCTTCGACAACTAAAGTCATTTCCCACATATGGGCCCCCACCGGGAATTGAACCCGGAACCGCTTCCACAAAAGGCGAACGCGCAGCCCCGGAAATCCGGAAAATAATCCGGAATATCCGGAAAATAAATAATTGGATATCCGGGAAATAATTGAGTGAACGCGTCGTACCTATAAAAAACGTGAAACAATGTTTAATGGATTATTAATAGCCCATAAGTACAGTCTTATTGAGGCCTACAGTACGGACGAGACCCTCAGCTAGCCCCTATTTATTAATCTACCCGTTTACGCATGGACTAAGAAATAACTTTTGCGATAAGATACGTTTGTCAACTTATAGCAGTGAATCAGTTGGCAACCATTTTTAAATCAAAGAGCCTAGAAATATCAACAAGTTTACCATAAGAAAAAATTAACATAGTAGAAAACAAAAAAATTTTGGCAGCAGAATCTCAAATCAAGTTGTTCCTCTATGAAAACTTACATGAAAGTAACATTGCGAAGATGTTTGTCAATTTTAATTACGAATTAATTTTTTCATATATGCGAATAAATATCATTTCGAGTACTCTCAAGAAGAAGTGCTCATCTCGCCAATAACAGATGGATTATGAATCTCCTGCCTCACGCCGAAAAGCGGAAACGTAGATGGAAAGAATCTTGGATCCAAATTCTCCAGGAATTCATTTATTTCAGAACAGTAATTTTCCTAAACGTCCTAAAAAATATATCTTAAGTTAATTTTTCATTTCGACTTAGCCCTTTTTTAGTGAAATATATAATAATCAGCAATATTATTCCCTTTTCCATCGAATCCACCTTAAATGTCACGGAAGTCGAAAAAGTAATAAAAATCAATTTGGATGAAAATAGACATCGAATAGTTAAGTAGAATATGTATTTATAATAAATCAAAATTTGAAGTTATAGAAATATATCCCTATCCTCAGGAACTTCTCGGTAAAGAAGGGCTTCAAAAAACTTATCCTAGTGTAAATTACCACTTCAAAATCCAATACCACACGTAAATCATACTAATCATCTAAATCTAATACCAAACCTAAATACTACCACAAAAGGGAATTTTTCAACTTGGAAATTTATAACGGAAATGAAGAAGAGACTAAAGCATATTTCTAAGTGTTAATCTTTTTTGATCACTCCCTTTCTTCTAATAGGTAAAATTTTAAGGTGTGTTGTTTGTGTTAACAATTTATATACCTTGTATGGTTCATAATTGTATTCTATTCAAATTGTATTTTATTTTGTCATTTACAATTTTTTGTATTATTGTATCAGCTGCCACCAGGTCTAGCACCTATTTGTAGTGTTCAAATGATAATAATAAATGAAAAATAAATTTATCCTCATTGTAATTTTCTAACGAGGATGACAATCTCTTTTCAGTATTTAATCTTTACGTTAGAAGAACAAAGACTCTTACCACTCAATTTTAAATAAGGAGAAGCCATCTTTTAAGGTCATACATTATAAAAATGATATAAATTACAACACTTTAATCCTATAATATCGCCTTTCGACAAAGTTTCGGCGAATTAATGACTATAGATCATTTCCATTAACTTAAGCTGGGTACATTATATTAGAGGAAGTTATGTTTTGACCCCTGTCAACATACAAAGTTTATCACAACCCTTCAACACTAACAAGGAGGAAGATGGAAGCATGCCAGAATAATTTTCAAGAGGAGATAAAGGGTGAATTATCACCACTTCCCGCACACAAATCAAATGTGTAATTCGCTTCATAATTCTATAAATTATTTTGAGAAATAGATCCAGAAAATTGCAAAAAATATCTAACAGTATCTCGCTTTACACACTTCTTTTACCCCTTTCTGCAAATTAGGAAATGAAAACTATTTTATACCTTCTACAATGCATAATAATTACAAAGTGAACATTTGGAATAACATTGCCATTTTTACATATCATAGTTTTAAAAAGGGATAAAAACGGTAAAAAATGTTACGTTCATACATATTCATGTCATTCGAAGAAAGCAAGATAACACTTCCGTTCACTACTTTCCTCCTAACTTGAATAATCTTGCAATAATTTTTTTCGATAAATCGTATCACTTCCGCGGATTCAACGTATCGATACTATTACAATCTTAGGATAACTCTCTTTCCATAATCTCAGTTTTTGGTCTCTCACACAACCGCATTTAACGATGAAGTTGTGTCTAAATAATTTAAAGTGATATAAAAATAAAAAGATTAAATGTGATGCATAAATGAACACGTTCGTTGGTTTAAGCGGTGGATTGGATAAAAGATTCGCCTGCTAACGCAATGGTCTTGGGTTCATGTATCGACAATGGCATCCCTAAAATGTTAGATTCCAAAATTTAAGGATTAAAGGTCATTTAGTTACATAAAAATATCCATGGTTTCACTGTTATTAGTTCTACTCTCTACTATACTCTTGAGCCTGTAATGTCAAAGATATGAAGTACATCACAACTGAACCCACATAAACCTATCATTTACTTGAATGGAAACGCAAATACTATAATACACTGCAATAAAATTACAAGTACATACGATATAAGCATACATGATAGTATAAAAAAATCCTTGAGAAGTAACTTTTCTATTATTAAAACAATTATGTACATATGTACTTTTGAATCGTAAATACTGAAAAAAAACTTATCTTAGAAAAAATTTCTTCCGATTTAATCCATGGCTCCGTAAAGGATGGGTTTTTAGCGATAATCCGGTAGTTAGCAACGGAGACAACAGACATCGCATGACACTGCAAAAATGCTGTTTAACATTTTAATTGCTTCTTAACATTTTCCTTCTCCTTTGGGAAAACGATGATTGGAGTTCAACCAGCACGCTTTTTTTGCATTAAAAACGGAACTTAATGGCAGAAACATTGCTCACAGGACCCCGAATCCACGAAACACGAGTAACATTAACTTGGTCGATATTTTATGGAATTAAGTATTCACTTATGGTATCAATGAGGTATTTAACCAGGCTATAAATGAAATAGTAACTATTTTTAAGGCTACTAAACGTCTTTTCATAAACATTAAACGACCCGGATGGCATAGTGGTTAGAGTTCAGACACAGGTCCCGGGTTAGAATTTTAATTCGAGGAAAGTTGGCGGTGTAATGGTGAAGTCATGCTCATTTTTGATGAATTAACAGTATAAGTGATCTCATTACACTAAAATTTGCGCAATTAGGATGAGGTAGTAGTAATAGGTCATTTTTATTATTTAGTGTTTTTCATACAATTCTAATTACTTAATCGGAGTATTAATGAATGCGAATTTTGTATTTAATCTTTGAATTTCAAATGGTAGCATTGCCACTTTCTATATAAACAACACTGCTGGTTGTGGTCCGAGTAAAGCCCCTTTAGGGAGGATTTTAGTGATTCTCTGCGTTTTCGTGACAAAAAAGATGCGCTATAGAAAAAACCATAAAATGACTATAAAAAAGAAGAGGAAAATCAAACAGACCTCATCTTCTTTCTCCAAGCCTTTTCCCATTGTTATCACCTCGAGCTTCACATCTTTGGCATTCTTCAGTTCTTCAACAGGACACCACAAAGCTTCGCTGACGAAATAGGTCTCGGTTGATGTTAACCTACGGGTAGACAAGATAAACCATGATAAAAACAGAAAGTATAAAGGATGGCGAAATTATAATGTCTATCTACAGAAAATTCCTGAAATAGGAAAAAACTAGGAAATAGAACTATAACTAAAATGAATGTCATGAAAACGTATGAATTGAACAGATGCGGCCTTGATATTGTAAAAGTCCAAAGTACAGACAAATAAGAAAGATGCGGTAGGTACTTCTTTTACACGAGCTTGGCCTAGGTTGCCGTATTAGCACTTTATATAAGTTCAACTTATGCGGCCTTGATAATGTAAAAGTCCATCGTGCAAATACGAAAGATATGGTACTTCTTTTACAAGAGCCTCGGGTAAAAAGAAGTATCACATCTTTCTTATTTGTAAAACGTATGAATTTAGCCTTTAATCGCTACATGATAGGACAGCATATGATGCCAATTTTACAGATTTCATAAAAAAATGAAAGATTTCAGAATTCAACAAAAAAGTAAATGTCATCGCATACATTATTAAAAAGATATTTTTAAATATTGGATATATCATTTGTTGAACGGCACCATTTGGGTCATCTGGGTTTATCATCAGCCTTTCGGTTGCAAGCACCTTTTCTGGGCGAGATCTTTCGTGAACACACCCACTGAATAGAGAAAGCGAAGACCCCCATTCTGGAGAGATCGTCGAGGCACGATGGATGAAATAAGGTCGGGTGAAGTCAGTGATTACACGGAATGGTCGGATGCAAGAGATACGGGCGGGCGGAGCACAGTTTAAAAGCATCACAAAGGCGAATTAGGAATAGAGTATAAAAAATGTGATAAAGTGTGGAAAATGCCATTCAGAAAAGTCTGCTATTAAGAAAGAATGGGTGTTATTGAATGACGCATGGGATACGGAATTCCTCTGGACATGTGGCATAGTGGACAATTGAGCCTACACGTGTCGGATTGTGAGCTGAGGTAAAGGGAGTCCTTGAAGCCGAACGTTTTTCCTTCTTAGCGTATACCATGCATTCATAAGTACAGCCTGATAGCAATACAAGAATTATCTACTAGAATATCACGCATCCATATCGATGTCGAAACGTTCCTGATACTTTTAACTAATTTTTTAAATTAAAATCAAGAAGGGTAATTTTCCAATGAAAAGATTGACTTAGAGGGAAAAAAAAGAACTTAGACTTCCACGTTTTGACCCAAGTAAAATATTTAATATATATTCAGTAATTAATAACGGAAAATCATAAACAGTTTCACAAATATTTACCGGGCGTTGCATAAAAAGTACAATCAAATTTCCAAATATTTATACTCCTAAGAAACAGAAAAATAAAAAAAACGCACGGTAATTAAAGTTCAGCAATCAATTAATTTATTTATTAAGTGATTAAGTTCTCTGAATAATTTGATCGAAATGACGAAATAGCAAAAGTTTGGGTATATTGTTTAATAATATCCCATCCGCTACTTTGTTAAGTAAAGTACTGCTATGAGAAATTTGGCTACTTAAACTGAATGCTCAAAATTCTATAAAACATATTTTTTAATACTTCATGGCGAAATAGATATCCAATTCATGTCTCCATGAAAACAAAACAACGATAAAAGTTAACAATCCTCTGTTGAATCCGAAAATTCCGTTTCACTCATCACGCTCTGATTAGCTTGCAGATTTAATTTCCTTGCTAATTCCAAGGGAAAATAAGCGGTCCAATGTTATACTTTCATAGGGTTTCACTGTGTTTCAGACTTCGCATCGGGCTTGCAAAGCCATACTGCCATCAATCAAGGCGATAAGCTTCTAATTTATTATATATATNATATATATTTACATCTTAATATTTATAAAGAGTATTTTCACACTACCATTCAAAGATTTGGCTCTAGAATTTCGCTAGTGCTAACTGAGAAAGAGGATATATACATCACTAAAAGTTGATTCTTTGACTGCATTCGTTATATCATATTAAACTAAAAGATTAATTCACCAGCATTCGAAGAAGCTGAAAGTACAACCATCGTGGCTCTGTAGCTTACGTATCCAGCCTTAAAAATTCAACGACGATCACAATGGACAAAGCGGGTAGAGGAATTGACCGAAAACGGCAATCCACCCTGTCCTATCAAAGCGTCACATTCCATCCCATCTTCAATCTAATCGAAAGCCTTGAGATGAGAAGCGAGATGGACTGAAACAGGATGGTTTAGATATCCGCCGTAAATTCGTTATTTTAATGAGGGAGTGAGGGATCTTTGGAAAGGGTCAGGGAACGATGCAACGCGATGTATAGGGGCGTAGGGCTTATTTGGTGACCTCCGAAGGATGGGGAGGGTTAATGGAAATGGGTGGCGTGGGCAGGAAGGCTGTCGTGGGAGCGACGATCCCTCGAGGGAAGGGTACGAGCTTTTCACACATGGTAAAAGGGAGAGGGCTCACCACAATCTAACAGAGGAATACGATATAGTGGTTTCGATGTTTCATAAGCGATTCTATTCCTGTCCATCGGCAGCCGAGGGATACAAGCAAACTGAGGTTTATTACAAGAAATATTAATTGTGACGAAGGAAAAAAAGGGTACAAATACTAGCAATAAAAAGGCGATGAGGAAAACAAGACGGGTGTTTCTGAGCTCCAGAAGATGTTATTGTAATTCATAGGGGGAATGAAACTCAGCTCTTCGGAATAAAATGCAAGCGATGATTCTTAAAACTAATGGTGTCTTGCATCTTAAACTTTCAGAGTTTATAAGTAATGAACCATTCATTTAGGAGATTTTTATAGAAGATAATACACAAAGAGAAGTAATATTATTTTCCTCGAATGTCTATATGATGTAGTAATGAATATGCTCAACTTTTGTGAATTGGCGCAGCTACATAATTAGATTTAGTTTCACATTAGTACTCTTAAACAATACTTATTAGAATCCCACAATAAGTTAACTACCCAAGCAAGATAGCAATACTTGCTTAACTCCACACGTTAAATAAGCGCTAACTAAAAAAAACTAAACAAGTTTCGGAGATTTCATAAAATTATCAGAATCGCCTAAAAAGTATAACTTTATAGATGATATGAAATTTCCTAAAGAATTGAAGAAATACCTTGCTTAAGTATGAAGCCATAAACTACCCAAAATTAAATTACGATATCGGATATTCTAAGTAATTATCCTGAAATTTTATTAAATCATCGGTGGCTTTCATTCAAATCCAAATTTTTATCTCCCAATCTTTAAATGAGGGAAGAATGTTTCATAAAAATGTATTTGCTATTCTAAAAACTGGGAATGTAGCTAAAAATAGAAAACGATCCCAACATTTTACGATAAGGAATGTTGTAGGTGTTCGACGAAATTAGAAAATGACACAATTCCAATACCTGAGAGCTGTGAATCAAATAAGCTCTATCGTAGAATTCCAACGCAGAAAACAATATTTGACACAGCAAAACAAATTTACTGCATGCCATGCTACCAGAAGAATCTCGAATCTCTTCGTTTTTATGAAATTCTATCGATTTTGAGCTAAAGAGCTCCGTGAAGATTTCGATAAATTTCAGCCTTCCGTGGAATCTCCAATTATTTGCATTGCTATAAAGGAAAATGTGAAATTCACATCAAGTGTCGGTAAATAACACTGGTATATTCTATCTTTCTAGAATTAAACCATGATTAGCAATCTATAGAAATGCTATCGCCAAATACGGAGGAGAAAGATTATTATGAAAACGAAAGAAAATCCCCGTAGACAATATTTTTTACATGGGTTCCAACATGAAAATTCGAGGTTCTAAATGGAAGAATCAAAAGTTACTCCCTCAAAACGAGGAAATGAAAAGCAATATGAAATATATTCTGAAAATTTCTGTATTTTTTGCATGTACCTAAATATAACTTGTAATATGATTTATTTTTAATCAATGAGGACTGCATTTTCCCCAATGGCAGAATAAATTACACAAAAATCGATATTCGAAAAAAATACCATTTGATTGCGCAAATACTGGGAAAAATCTCTTCCCAATTTCTGAAATGTTATTGAAGTATTAGTATTGTTTAAAGTGCAACGACAGCATAGGTCATTTCGCACGTAAGCTCCCACCGGGAATTGAACCCAGGACCGCTTTCACTGAAGTCGAACGCGTTGCCCACTTGGCTATCCGGGAGCCAATATTATTGAAATTGTAGTATTAGGAACCTCAGTAGAAGCTGCCGCAAGACATTTCAATGCAACGAGCAAACGAGTTCAATGCAACTTTTCCAGGTTTTTACAGAGGATATTGAAATTAACACATTTCCTCCCAAAGTAAAGGTAAAAATACCTAGGTAATCATATAATCAATGAAGAAGCCATAAACTAGATTAAGGACTTTCCCACAGAGAGCAGCGAGCAGTAATGGATGGCATCAGTTCCAACCTGGTTGTAGTGACTTCTGTGTTCCCGCAAGGCAGCGTAATCGGACCGTTACTATTTTTAGTATACATCAACTACCATAGGGATAACAAAGATAGTGAACTTAAGATATTTGCGGATGAAACGGTCGTTTAGAAGGAAATACAGAGAATAGATTAACCCTTTCGAATGATTAGATAGAATTATGAAATGGTGCGATGGTTGGCTTTAGAGTTCGATGTGCTCAAATGCTCATAAATTAACTTCTTCAAAATAATACCCATTGTTATTAATTATTCGTGCAGTCTCCGAAGGAAAAACTTATTAATAGTAGAATCGGTGAAATATCTTGGAGAAAACCTTATGAATAACTTAACATGAAGTACCCACATTCGTAATATATGTGGACGAGCACTTAAGAAGCTCTGATTTGTCAAGAGAATGGTCGGTACGTGCAATGAAAAAGACCGTGAGCGATGGTACTGGACGTTGCGTTGGTTAGACCTCACCTTGAGTATGCATGTAATATATGGGAACCTGCTGAAAAGTGTTGCATTCGTGAATTATAGTAGATGCAACGAAACACAATACGTTTTGCAAAGAAATTGCTACGAAATATCAGTGAAGTGATACGTTCAGAGAAAGTAAGTTCTTAAAAGATGTTGCGGATATAATGCGTCCTCCATGTTACATAGGCCGTTTTGATACAGCAAGAAAATTCAGGGAAATAGATGCTTGAATCCGTTGTTTCAAGAATTAATTTCTCAGTAGGAATCACACTATTAAGAAGAAATTACTGAGATTTATGCGAGTATATATATTTGCATAACATTTAATACCACTTAAATTTCGCACGAATGAATCAATCACAAACTTTAATGAATTCTGAAGATCTCGTGAACTAATTTTTACAATTTAAGACTTTTTGCTTTCACAAGTTCATTCTTCGCTCTTATACGCATCACCCAATATTTTCCACTGCAGAAAGTCAGGATCATTTCATATAACACGAGTACTGCATATTTTCTTGAAGTGGCTTCGTTAAGAAAAACTGCATTTACTTCATTCTGTGAAATACCTCTTTAATTACCACACGAGCATCAGTTGATATAAGCTAAAGAATAAGTTCCTACTGCTTTACTGCGTGAGACGCTTCTGCAAAACACGTGAATTCGATCGACCTTAGCTAGTTTTTGTTTATTATCGCGCAAAAGTGATAATTCCTGCGATTTCACGCAAACAACATTCCGGAACCGATAGAGTTTCAAATCGAAAACATTCAAAGATTTCCAAACAAGTGAATAAGTTGAGCATGAAAAGTATACAGAAGGTATGGAAGTAAAATATTATCATTCAGGCGGCAATTCAGGGGACTAAAAAACGATAAAGGAGGTCTAGACAAAATTTACGAGATGAATAAAGAGATAAAAGTGACGCAGCGACAACATGGTCTTTTGCATTGCAACTGAATTGAAATAAAAACGAAGCGCTTTCACTGCCTGTATGCATTCGTAATCAGAAAAATATCGCACATATAAAATCAAACTCGACACACAAATGCTAATGCAAAAAACACTTTACATTTTCCTCCATATACACAATGAGAATGATATTGATGTTAACTTTAAATGGAAAATAAATCTTTTGAATTCGCAAAAACACATTTTTAAAACATATTCCCTGTTTGTATATACTATTTATAGGTATAAAAGAAATTTTAACTAAAAATCTTATTGGCAATCAACTACCTTAGTTCGTCATACATACTATGCATCAAAATCATAGGTATATAATATCGTTTCATACTCCAATATTTGACATCATTAACTTAATTATTTGCAAGTCGCAATTTTCATCATTTTTAATACCCTTAAAATAATGGGGATCCACATAATTCCAGTATAATGCCCTTAATATAGCATCGGGAGCTTTTTTAATCTCATATTTTAGTTAAATCTACTTTATCACTCGCATGTACTCAAGAAAATAAATGAGATGTTCCTTGTAGAAGTAATCGATTTCATGAACGAGGATTTCTCAATTAACTTTGTTAAATCCCAGTTTACAGGTGCCTACGAATAATTTTAAGGAAAATGTGCTCCCCACGACAAGAATGTGTTCGCAAGGGAATTCATAGAAGATATACATGGAATAAAGTTATCGATCAAAACAATCAGATACACTAATTATAATTTAAAACTTGTATTTTATAAGATAATGCGAAAATTGATAAAGGAAAATACAGCATTGAAATTATAGTGTTAAATATTCAGTCAAGAAATCCAGGTGAGCTAGGATCCTTACATTCATAATTACGTCATTTTAACGAAACCTTGTTATTTCACGCTTAAAAGAAAGACGATAGTCTAACTATTTAATACATAACCCAGAAATGCTCACCCCGTCACCTATTCTGCCACCTATGGCTAAGCCAAACCCTCTACAGGTAAAACATGGCACTGCTTTTCAGAAAAAATCCCTTGACCAGGCCTTCCTACCACAAAAAATTCTTGCCCTTACCTAACCAACTAATTTGAGCCGACCGAAAAACCACAAAAATAATAACACCCAAAAACATATTACCAGGAGCCGAGAAACTGGCATGGCCAACACCCTTACGGTAACTCAACTCCGCATGACCTCCAGTGGGACGGCAACACGGCCAACACCACATCCATCCATTGCCAATAATCCACCCGCCCGCTCTATCTCCCCAGCACCTCCCCCTTTGAAGGTATCGCCTTTCACCGACTAGCGGCCATCCTCCCACCCTCTGAAGACAGCAACTCCCAAGTAGGATGGTCACCCTCGTAGGCTTTTCTCCCCCAAAAAAGCGAATGGCGACAGAAAACACGGAAATCCTCCGGGGGAAGGAGCGCAGGTAAGAAGAGGCGTGCGTGGTAAGGGGAGACCGATCTATTAACTTCGCAAAAGATCAGGGCTCATAATGCGTAAAAAAACCGAGAGACTTGCAGCTAAAAAAATCATCCCTGCCCGACGGATTATACGGAAGTCGTTTCACGATAAATAGGCTTCACTTCGGTGGCCTTTCTTGAGGACACATGCAATGATCAGAGGAGCAAACAGAGTGTTCTGGCGAAGTTGTTTACAAAAGCAAACTGCAACGGATGCAGTTTATCACTGGAAAAATAATAGAAAGGCTAATCTGTCTTAACGTAAGATTGAGATAGAAAAATTCGGAAATTAAATATAATATCCTGTAAATGAATATATACCAAAAAATTCTGTATATTTTTCTCTGTTCAAATCAACAAATTAAGTCTTTCTTCACCAAATACTGCTGTTCAACATAGCACTTGTCCTTGTCCCGGATATTAGCACGCGACGTGTAGCTATGGAGGTTAGCACATTTAGAGCTTTTAGTGAGAAAATTTCGTTTTATAGATAAAGAATTACGTTATCAGACATCATAGGAGTATACTGCAACTACCGACAGCATAACGAAGTTTCAGAAATGAAAAAACATCCCATCAACTAATAGCCAGTTACTTTGTTTAAAAGAACTAATGGAAGACCAGAGTCTCAGTCACATAGATATTTTTCACTTCCGTTAATGCTTGGGATTCCTTTAGATTATGCCTAAATAATCAAAAACCAGCAATCATATCAGACCGATCAATGCTGAAACAGACTCGGCGAGGTAGAATTGTAGATCATCACCGGCCGCGGTGGCGGAGTGGTTAGCGTGCTAGCTTTCCAACACTAAGGTTGCGGGTTCGAATCCGGCTACTCGGATTTTTCCGATTAGGGAATGGTTGTGTGTACTTGTAAATAGTAATAATTATAAAAATGGATGTAATTGGGGTAAACCTGTTTCCATTATAGAAGTTATTATTATTATTATCATCGATAGGCCCTGGGTTAGAGTACAAGTCACGTTGACATTTTTCACTTCCGTATATCTTTCGGTCTTAATCCTTAGGCCTATACGCGCAAAGCATTTACCTCAACTCCCAGCAATCAATGATGGGTTAAATTTGAGGCTATCCTGAGATGGAAGGAGATTGTGGTTTCACATTTCATTCCAAAAACTATTATCTTTGGGAAAGACGTAAAGTACTGCATTCATAAGATGAAATTTCGGTTACTTTTAAAAAACAACTATCGCTTGAAGTTCAAGTCCGAACATCCCATACTCGAGGAAGAGCTCGCGTATATTCGAGTAAATATTTTCCAGTTTTAAGAGACAACACATCCGGGGAATTGAAGCCCCGTAAGATGGCGTGTCGCCTATGGCGTTAGAGAAGATGAGGTGACAGGAGGAAACTCGCCGAGAGAAGAAGGGTGTGGGCGGCGGTCACCTGACCTCGAAAGGTTTCTTTCCCAGATAATCTTGGCCTCCCTCTTCTCTGCAATGACCCAAAAGCCTTTCCTCCTCATCCGTGATGACGCCCTAGTTCCCGGTCAAAATAAGCCCCGAGACTAAGGGCAAGATCTAATAATAAAACATCTGAGTAAGAATCGCGGGTAAGGGTTTATCTAATTCGCGAAGAAGCTGCCTGTACGTAAAATAAAAACTACTACATTATAAATTCGTCTGAAATTGTTTTATTCATTTCCTTATACCCTCAAAAACATCCATTTTACTGTATAGTATAATTACAGTGGGGGATGTAAACAAAAAACGGCAACCACCTACCAACATGCCCTAAACAGAAAACTGTTGGGGGGGGACTAGAACCCGAGACCTTGGTAGGCTAGAATCCATTTCAACTAGTGATCGAAAGAAAACTGTACGGCTCCTTGAATTCAAATATGAAGCTCAAAAAGGAAAACGACTACGAAGAATATTATGAAACCACCTTTTACAGAGTTGTCATCCTCATTGCAAATTAAATAGGTCTGTTAAGGGTATGTATATCTACTACAGATCTGCAACTTTATCTGACTCGACCTGCGGACATCTGTACGAAAAGTTGAAGATCGGGTCGGATAATATGTTCTTGAGGATCGGATGGGGTTGGATTATTTATAATCTTGTGCCGAAATGTATATGTCGTATGCAGATACGGCTCGGGTTCCGATATTGAAACCAGTACCCATGAAGAACACTAATGAGAGATCTAAACTATCAGTAGATGACTTGAGTCTTCACTTGATGAATTTCCTCAGCGGTAGACTGGGAAGGGTAGATGAAAAGGGAGAGGTCAACTTTCTGGAATACACAGCGAAAACTGGTACCTCTTAGCGCGATGTTGATGACAAAGAAAACGTTAATTTAAATACATATGTGTAGTTATCTTCAAGCAATCTAAAAAGATAATGTGAATCTATTATATATTCCTTCATTATCACATCTGAACTTTTGCTAAAAGATATATTGCAACTGTTTCTATTACTAACCAACACGAGTTAGTCAGTATGTTTCAGTTGCTAAGATTCCATTCGAAACATGAATCTAATTTCAAAATCATTTAGGAAAATCCTTCCTTTTCTTATTACGAAAAACCACGCAAGATTTAGTATATTAGCAGATCATGGCCGCTAGTAAATATATTGCAAAGCTTTTCCTATGTACTTCTATGATCTATTCTGGAATCATTTCTATTCACGCAGAAGGTATATAGAGTATTTAAAAAAATAAACATTTATTATTTCCCTAAACTTACTGCGGAGGTTTTCACAATAAATGACTTACAAATATAAATTAACCTCAAGCTTTAACTTGGGGGCTTTCATTCCTTTTCAGACTGCTCAGCGTTTCCTTTGTTCCAGTAAATTTCTCCAATGCAATGAAATCCTACCAACTAACCTACACAAACAAATAGCTATAATAAAAGTGAATCGAGTAGGTAGAAATTTTAGAGCAATCCACTTTGAAAATTTCACATTCGATATCCATTTTTTCGATACCCTGGAAAACATATGTACAAACTTAAGGAATCCGAAGAACATGGAAACCATATAAAGTGCACGGGGAAATAAAATCTATCAACGCAGAAATAACTACCTTGAAAATGCTGAGGATACATAGGGCTTTCCTAAAATCCCGTGTTTTAGGAAAGAGTTCATTAGTTCCAAAGTCTCTTCCTAGGGCTTCCAGTACAAAAACAATAACATATTCTTCTGCAATCGATTGGTTTGACTTTAGATATGCATTTTATGTTTAATCTCAACCTGCTTTCTTTAAGAGCGACAAAAAATTTGCAGAATAACAATATTTGCTTCCAAACATTTACAAAACAATCTTTTGTAGAGAGAGAACAGATTCTTCGAGAATATCTAATGTAGAATTTGACGATAACGCCAAGGAGCTACAATTTTCCATAAACTTTGAAAAAGTGACAAATTCTGACTTAAATATTTTATATACTAGAAGATAACGACGACACTACGCAAATAATTAATGAAACGAATCACATAACTTGGGTTTACCCTTGCATTAAAAAATATAAATTTTTCCTCACCTAGATATGTTTAATTTTCAGTAATACGCATAACGCTAGCTCGGTAATTTGACAGAATGTTTACATGCAGTGTTTCCTTTTACTCATTAGGTTATCGGCATTCTGCATTATTAAGAAAAAAGTTTTCTAACTAATCGTAGACTAAAGGAATGTATTAATTTACTAAACTGAAATTTAATTTCATAAGTCATTTCAGTGACTATTGAAAGAAAATAGGTCTATGGATATAATTGCTCTAAGATGGAAGGCGGTTAATATCCGGAACTCATAAAAATAATTTTAATCTGAAGACCAAGAAAATTTTCAAGATCTTTTCATCTTCGATCACATTTCTCATTCTGAGAGGTCGCACTCGATACCCAACTATTTTCATTCCGGCGATATAACTCCTACATGGAGTTGATCGAAAGGAGATTACAACTGATCGCATCTGCAAACTTCGCTCGATTCCCCTGCAGACTTACTGCGCTTGCACCCGCACGGTTTCCCTAGCAATGAGTACACAACTATGTAGAGACGTTCAGTAAATGACACGTGGCAGGAATTAAGGGGTCGAAAAGTGAGACCGGCGAAGAAAATGAGCGAAGCTTAGCAAGTGTAAAAGGGTGTACGGCGAGGACGAGTCTCGTTTGTGAGGAGGACGAGCTACTTAACACGCGATCGCAACTCGCATAGTTAACGAAAGAATCCTTCCCAAGAAAACGGTAAATTAAATCTAAGAACAAGCTGAAAAGTATCCTCAACAACCGGACTAATTCTATAAGAGAGCTTACTTATTCCGTTTCAGTAACAAACGCTCAAGAGCGAATATTTACTCTTACTCGTAGCGTTACGTCAATCATTATCAAATTTGAAGATAAACAATTTCCTTGTTTTCATTAGCGTGGAAATAGTGGTAGACAGAGAAAAAAACAAATACTGATCCCAACGAAAACCAAAAACTTATATTTTTATTATTATGTATTTTATAATATATTTTGTACATTATTATTATGTACGTTATATTCATACATTACTTGATCGTTAAGTCGGGTTCAAAAAGGTTGCAGTTTTATAAATGATCTTTCTTCACCCACTCTATGGGAAGCTTACGATAGGCAAATGTAACAACGATCAAACGTAGCATTTAAATGCACTAATATACAAGTAAAAATTCAAATGTTACAAAAAGTTACAGATCTTCCAGGATATAACATCAAATTTATTAAATGCTACATAAAATGAAATATTATTCTCTCTTTTCTAGAAAAGTAATTATAAACCGTGAATAAAGCAGTTTTATTTGTTCTACATTTCCGGAAAAAGAGATCCTAACTTCAGGTTTTCACTTTTTAAAGTCTAACACATTAGTCATCAACACTACTCCTCTATACGACCTTTAGAAACTTATTTTCAATGAATAACTAATTTTGAGTTATTACTTAGAAACACAGATTAAGTATACAAATTTAATTATAATTACCCAAGCGTTTATCGAAATATTAAAATACGATTCAATCTTATCCTGCGAGGAAAACTCAGCTAATGACAAACGCGTTCCACACCAAACAGTTACTTCAAGATAATCAACCTACAGCTATCGACAAGTGGTTGCGTGAAACAAAAAAATCTCAGTAATTCCGCATTAAATACCAATTTCATCGATGAAAGCCACTAAAAACCCTCCTTCAAAGAATATAACGCGGGAAGCACCCACCAAAATCGGCGATGAAATCGAAGACATTTTCTCTTCGGAATCTCCCTCCCCCATTTTCATCGAGCACTATTATTAAATAACGCGGCTGGCGCAATACCATACCGAAACCAGTCACAAAACGAATAAAATTCCCCGCGCGACTGGAGAAAATGTGGTTATGACGCTCTGAAAAAAAATCAAAGAGGAGGAATTTTCGGGGAAAAAGTGAAGGGAGAAGGGAATTTTCAACGACTCTACAACCCTCTCATGGCAGCCACCCCATCCACAATCTAGAGAGATCTGAAGGCGGCGGAGGTATATAGGAGTAATCTGCGGAGATGGGGGAGAACGAGGGGGAAGTGAAGAGCCTCGGAGAATACGGGCTTTTTTTGATTCTTTCCCAACGAGGCGCCCAATTTCTCATTGTTTCTTATTACTCCCGCGAGGTCGGCGTGCCTTAGCGGCGGCATTGGAGGTGCTCCAGAATAATTCGGAAGGAAAGAAGGAGGAAATATTCTATCCTTTTATATTCTCTTACCCTCTGGAGCGAAAGGGACGAGGACAAAGAAGGGAAAGAAGATATAGCTACCCTTTCCTTGTGGCGGAGATTGGAAAGGGAGACAAGAAATGATAAGGGGAGGATGTGCCGCAAGGCAGTGAACTGGGTGCCGCTCCCTTACAAAACTCTTTTCTCCGCGACGCTGCTTTCTCGCGCCTAATTTACGAAAGCGGATCGAACATTCCTCTGTCCTTCCCTCGAATTCTGCTGAGGGAATATCGAATAAAAAAGAAACGTAACGCTCTTCCCATTTTTGACTCACTACGGCCGAGAATTGAACTTTCCGTCTTCGGTTACTTCTGTTCAATTCGCTCCGGAATTTTCGGATATATTTTTATTTTATACAGTCGCTATTAAATGGATACCGAGGTTTTTTTCATTCCGAATGAATGTGAGAGAGAAACTGGTTTTATTCATATTATCTTCTGGAAAGTAATTCAGTAATTTTTGTTTGTTTTGAAAGGTTAAATAATTCTTACTTATAGGCGTATTTGATTCCGTTACATACTTTAATTGCGACAGAAAATAAAGCAAATATCGGATTAAAAATATCACTTGCTACCATTAAGAGGACGAAAACCCTCTAAAAGTTATGCTCAAGATTACAATTGTAATATATTTTAGCTTAGTGCTCCTATGCTTCAAGCAATTTAAAGAGAGGAATTCGAAGTGTTATGAAAAAAGGACGTATAGTCAAAAGAAATAATACGTTTTAGATATTATCATACCCCATTTCTTTCACTAATCGTTATCTTAAAACCACTTTAGGGCAATAATATGATCGTTCATTGAAATTAGGTTATTTTTTAAAGGTAATATTTTAAAATATGTGGGGGTGTAGCTGAAGTGAAAGAAGTACGCAAGGATATGGAAGTATGGAGTACTGTGAATATATGAGGAAATTAACGAAAGTATTTCAAAAGAGATTAGCGTATTATGATCAATCAGATACGCATTCTTAAGAGCTTGGGTCCTAGGAGAACCTAGGTTCTAGGAACCTAAGAGCTAGGTCTTAGAGACTATTTGGCAAATATGTATTTAAAACGACTTTTATTACATGTTGAAAAAATTTAAGTTTTGAAAACAAGACATGTAGAATATGTATTCTTTAATATTCGTTCCATACTGTGAGGTCAGCACGTCTGCGGTAATTTGAAGAAGATTGATTCTAAGATTAATAGGGACAGAATTGATGTTACATACTGAAGTTATAGAGTAGAAGGTTTTCCAAAGATTGTTCTAGGAGAGAATAAAAGTTTGGAAACGGATATTCTCTACTATTTTAAAACTTAAATAACGAGCTCCCAACGAATCGCTGGACAACACAAGTAATGTATCACGAATCAACAATTTCCTGAATTTTTAAAGTCCTTCTTTGAATATTGTATCCTTACGTTGAAAGCGAACTTATTTTCCAATGAAGAGCTCTCTCGCGAGTTTTGCGCACAACTAAGGGAACAGAATGCCTCAATGTCAAAACATTTCTAACCGAGAAAGTTTAGGAAGATTTCTTCTGCACAGACTACAAATATTATAAAATAAACTCTCTACATTTTAATTATCTCTTACTCATTCTCACGAACAATAATTTAAACAAAACAAAGATAGGGAAACACTTAAGTATAGTATGTAAACTAAGTTGCATAATATAAAAATAAGGTTAGCATAAATATGGCTGCTTATTACATCGTATTTTTCTAAAATACACCTCTTGTCCCAAGTGCGATTTGCGCGTGCACACTAAAAATCATTCAAGAAAAAATGTTACTCATTCCTGAATTCCTTTTCCTGCTGTGGACTACAGATGCATTCTTATCAGAAACTTAGAATTGACCGTTGCAAATATGTCAGAAATTGAGAACACACTTTTTCGCACAAATTCGATTTAAATTGCAAATATAAAAATTGACATAAAATAAAACAAAGGGGAACAATTCAGAGGCAAATGCTCAGAAATGCCTTAGAAATAAGAAGGATACCATGCATTTTTACCATCGGTTTAATTCATTGCACCGGGACGACAGGAATGAAGTTTCTTGCGCAAACTTAGGATTTGAAATGCATGTCAGGAATGCAAAAACAGTGACCGTGATGCATGCCTTGCTAAAGAAAAATTTGCAAAACCAACAACGAAATAGAAGACGATTCAGTTCTCCAAACATTGCGTAAAGAGTTCTGATAGATAGGAGAGACCACACCAAATCGTTCCGATCGCTACATCCCCCTACACGAAGGGAATGAAGACGACCCGCCTTCTCCTTCCAGCCTCCCAGCGGATCCGTTATCCTCATCATTACCACTAAGGTCTCTTCTCCCTTCCTTTCCACATAATCTTTCCTCATTCCCCATCCCCGCTTCACCTCTCCATTTTCTCTCCTGACAAATGCTCCGCGTCAAAGCGAACACAGTCAGGATGCTTCGGAGCACTGGCCCGCAACACGATGGCATAAATCACATCCTTGAACTGCACGGTCGACCACGCCATTCAAGACCGAAAATAAAGTCCCTTTGCCTATTCCATACTCTCACCTAACCAATAACACGCCACACCCTCCTTTCCCCTCCTCCCCGACGATCACGCCCCATGATGCAACGGGACCGCGAAAAAATAGGAAAAGATACATTACTCGCATTCTGAGTACACCACAAGATTAAGTGCAACAGAACAGAAGAGGGTCGAGGCGGAAAGAAGGGGTTGCGATGTTGCCGGACTTTTTCACAGCGGCCGCTTTATCACCACGGAGACAATAAAGGTTTTACTAAATTACCACGGCGACGTATAGTTTGCCTGGAGGCCATTAACATAGGTCGGATATATTCGAATGAAAAATGGCTGCATTATAACCGAGTGAAATAGTGGGACAAGTTAAATTACTAAAAGGTGGTCACTATTATGATACACCTTCCCACCTGGAAATTACACAGAGGTGGCTTCCTCTCCGACGTCGCATTAAGGCATCGGCAATTTCAAACTGAATTTACGACGGATGTAATTGCAGGAAAACGTATGAAAGATGGGAACCTGCAGTAGAGAATTAAATTTCCTGAACGCATGGTGGGTTTCTAGAAACAATGCTTGAACACATCGTTTTTTCCAAGTTGTGATTAAAAATATATATTAAGGTTTGAGACTGAAACCAATGGAGCCACGAAGCACTCAATAATTTACAGGATAGTCTAAAAACCACAATTTTAATTTGAATAATTCTCTGCCCAGCCTATCGAAAAGACAATCGGGCAATTTATTACGTCTAATAGTTTAACGCTTTTCGGAAGACGTAATTGGTATTATGCGACCCCCCTGCTACTTTGGCCGATCCGACAGTGAGCGTAAAATAAGAGAAATAGACGTGAAGACAAGTCGTTTTAGGGACTCTTTTTTTCCGCGAACGATACGCGATAATAATAAATTAAAGAAGTAATTCTACTCTTGGTGTTTACACCCCCTGCCACACGCCGGAAGACGGCTTGCAGGGTACTTATGTAGATGTAGATGTAGCACACTCACATTGGCTCCAAAAGTTGGAATACTAAGGAAAAATCAGATCTTTTTCTGTTGATTTCTCCAATGAATATCGTTAACTTATAAGTCACTGTCAGGTTATCAACTGTCTCAATAAATCCACAGATGAATTAAATAATTTACTTAAGTAATCAAGCATTACGAGAATAAATTAACTAGTAATACTCAATAGAAATAAAAGACTGCAATTGCCTTTTTAGATTTTTGCGCTCCTACTGGCAAACATTTTATCCCACAACTTCGGTATAAAGGAGTATTTGGAATTTCAACAACTCTGAAAGTTTACTCTATCATTCAGTGGTCTATGTGTAATTTAGAAGTTCGAAAAAAACCTCTAAGCTGCTGATTCCATTTTCCCCAAAATAGGATCAATTTACGGTTGCAAAGATTAGGAAAAAGATGCTGCTGAATGGAGACTACGGACAACATCACGCCTGGTGATGGTAATGGTTGGGATCATCGATGTCAATGACATAGGTGAAGGTTGGGTCCCAGGTATAGAAACGTATCCCCCATGTATTACGGATACGGATGAAAAAATAGCAGACGATACAGAAGTCTGAGAGGCATAGGCAATCCTGCGGCAACAGTGGATAGATTCTTTTCAAAAAGCCATCAGTAATAAGCAAGGGTGAAGCCACCTTTTTTGAAAATGGAAACATAAAAGAATATGTCCCATCGCCAATATACACATGTTGAATCCGAATTCAAACTAGCGCTTTAATGATGAACTACCACGTTAAAGTTTCTCACAAGATATATTCAATACATATAAACCTTAATCACAGAGGAATCTTAAAATACATTCTCTCTGACAAACATTTCAGTGAAAAAAGGATGAGTCAGAACCATCGGTAAAACTAAAAAACAAAAATGAATGTGACAATAGAAAATGTAAGAGAAGAAACAGAAATAATTTTTGAGACTCATGAAGGTTCGAATTCGTATGCGCGCATATACCCAAAGGAATTACTGGTGAAATAAATGTTAATAAAAGTATCCAAATGAATGGTCTTATCCACTCCTTTACTTAAGATTGCTAGAAAGGATCGGGCATATAAATAATGGACCAGTTAAACGATGCGAACATCTCTACAGTGATGATGGACAAAAAGAACTGATAGTGATGATACAAATTAGCAGCAAGAAAATCAAGTATAAGGCACTTAATAGGCTGATTAAAAGCATAGATAACACCGCTGAGAGAAGTAAATGAGGCTGTAAATTAAAAATAAAACTAAAAGATAAAACTTCTCGGGGAGCTAATTGAATCATTACACCGGAACAAGCTTACCTAGATAATTTAAACATTAAAATATTAATTACTTATTGTATTATGAATGATTGATAATTTGAATACTAAAATATGAATTTTGCAAATAATAAACGATGAAAATCAATTCTATACTTCATAATCTCTTCTCAAATTCTCTTGGATCACTTGAATGTAAATATGGGGCAACATCTTTATAATACCGATTTTACATAAGGTAGTTGACAATTTCTCACGTCGTTCATTCAAAATATTCCCCAAAACTCCCAAGAAATTTTAGGGAAGAAACTTATAAGAGTAAATAACATAAAATCAGACTGCAGTACTAGTGTAAATATATTTCAAAATCACTCTGTCTTCTGGAATGAAGAAATTACAAGGCCAATTATCAAAAGAAGACCCAATATGCAGTTTAGTGGATAACTGCTTCACGATGAATTCAACGTTAAAATGAAACACAATTCATTTCAGTACCAAACAGTCAGAAGAGTTTATGATCTAACCTAACCGTCTAATGGTAAATGAAAATGGTATTGGTCCTGCTACCATATATTGATAAATGAAATATTTATTATTTGTCTTTTGATGCAGGATAGAGAAAAATGTATCTTTTAAGTACTTAATCTTGCTCATGGCTGTGATGATATGAAAGCTACTGAGGTATGAGTTAGGCTGAATAATGACATTAATTAAGGTTTCTCCTAATGGAATGTTACGAAAAGTGTTACTCGTAGAGTCATCGTGCTTCACGAACGTAAGCTTGTTCTGCCTATAGCATTCTAGCAAGGTAAGCAAGGGCAAACTACCTCATCTTGCCTTTTAAGCCTCATTTCCGTCTTCTAACTCTTCGTTGGTGATGGTAGAGGGAATGAGGTCCCAACTGGCCTACAGGCTGAATACTAAACAGAATCTATTATTATATGCATCATAATATATAATTTATGGAGTATAAATGATACGTTATCAACGAAATCTGCTGAAGAGCAACTTATGCATAGCACTATCAGGGTTGAGAAATGTAATGAAATGAATGTTTGATTTTACTGTAATTAGCTGCACATCAACAAAAATGGGAGATGAATAATGTACTACAATATTAATTTGTACCCTATTATTCCTACTGTGGACTAATTATCCAGGTCATTAAATTAGCATTAAATTCGTACTGCGGCAATAATAAAGCTCACAATTATTTTCTTATCATCACCCAAACAAAACCTTTTAAGAAGAACGCTATGCATATAGCTAAGAGTGTATGCACATACACTTAGGAAAGTAAAGGACGACTCATGGTCCATTCGTCCATGGAATCGTCCAATGGTTTAACCAATACCTTTTAGCCGAGTCACGCAAATAATGAAAGCAACGGACAAATTAAATTCCGAACATTTAAGCCTTGCGCCGCTTCGACGCCAAAAACGGATTTCTCCGAAGGGAGAAAAAAACGAGGAAAGGGGTGAGAGGAGTGGGATAGTTCGAGTCGGCAAATCCCTACACACCGTTGCATGGCGAAGCGGAAGCGCACAGACAAAAGACTGTTACCAGTCAACCGAAAAAGGAAGTGCGTCAGTATCAATAAGGGAAGCTATATAGGGAATAGGGGTGAGATGAGGAGTGGGGAAGGGGGAATGAAATGGAATGCAACGGTAAGGTAGGAGAGAAAAACTCGGCAGTGAGGGCCACGGTATACATCGCCTGGGAGCCATGCTGCTTTACAAGGGCTTCCCTTTCCCTGCTCGTATTTCTAGACATGGGTCTTGCAATAGAGAATTTTTTAGGTGGAGGAACTTATAAAGAAATGTTCAAGGTATTCTGAGGAACAACATCCACTTAAGTATTGTGGTTTTGTGGCTATGAAATGACTCTCGTGTGCCCTATGTACGCATTGGGACCCTGAGATGAGCAGTTTTGATATTAGAGGTTCCGTGAACCTCCACTCACTTTAAGATTTCAAAACAAATGCTTTAGTTAAAGATATTTTCTACACCTAAAAATACCATGCTAAGCTATTCTGTATTAATTTAATTCAGGATGACATAATCCTAACTAACTTACCAAAAATGTCCTAAGAATTCTGATTCTTAGAAATCATACTTTTTATAGTCTGACTAACACCCCGAATAGATTTCTTTTAATGGCAGCCATCTTGCAACACCTAGATTCTTTTTGGAAACCAATAGAAGTTTATACTGGGAAAAAGTTTAAATTAGGACAACATTATCAAACACATATCAAAGTGTTTCTCAGCGGCTTATATCATCAGAGCGTGATTAAAATCAATCACCTACGTAAAAAGTAGAAGGTAACATCTTCCATAAGTTTGAAATCTGTAAGTTGATACTTTCCAGAATAAATTTTAATAAACAAACAGTAATATATTAATTTATAATAGCGTGCAACTAATACGAAACAAATCAAAATAGTAAAACATAAGCAACCAAACCTGTCACAAAAAATACTTCCATCCCTGAAAAGTTACGTAAACCATATTTAAAAAGATGAACGTTGATCAGGTTTCATATATAAGTTTTTCTAGCATTAAAAAACTGCTGGGAAAAAATAAAATTTGTTTCATTGTACAGTGTTAGTCTCTTGGTTGTTAAAAATGGCCGGCTTTACGATACCCAAATACGTCTGAAATACACATGAATACTGGGATACGCACATATATCAATTACTAGGATAAAGAGTCATCAGCTTCATTTCAGGATTATTCGGGATGGGAAAATAACTACACTCTTCTTGACAGAAGAAAATGCGATTAAATAGAAGATAAGAGAACTAATCTGTGAGCAAATTCCTTTAGGAATTAAATTTTAAAACAAGAACTTTTGCCTGAACTACGATATAACTGAAAACAATTTTTCAGAAAAATTAATAAGCAAACTTAGAGACGTAAAAAATCAATTTTCTCTCGAAGCTGTAAGAACAAGTTTACATCCAAATCCTGAAATCATCCGTCCTCAGCTTCCTTTCAAAGATCAAAAACACTTTTCCTTTCGCAGCGAGAAAAATGCGTCGTTCTTTCGTTGCATTCCTCCACTGCCAAGATTTTGTGTTGCGTAAAATAAATTATGAACGGCTACATATAAGATAAGGATACTAAGGATAATTATCATAGATGCTTAATGATGCTAGATTTATCACAATTTTAAAATCACGAAGTAACTACTAAAACTGTCGAGCTCACAAATTTTTGTTTCTTTTAGAAAGTTTTATTTATTTGTGATTTTGAGAGAGTTTCGCTAAGTATCATGTTTATCAGAATATTTAAGCTATGTGAAAAATAATAAATACTATGGAACGGGGTAGCTTTTTTATTTAAAATAAATATAGTGAAATGCTTTAAGCAACATCAAATCACCGGTCCTTGAAGTTTTTAACCAACTGATATCGCTGTTACAAATCGCGATCTTTGACATTTTGGCATCCTCTTCGTGTGTTTGCTTTGAAAAGCACCAGGAAAAAAGAAGGATTTTGTTAATTTTTCGCTCCATAGACGATAGTTAGCAGGGTTTGGCGTAGAATCTTATTGTTAGAGCGGAAGTCTGACAAAGCACATTCTCATGGGGATAACGTCTGAAGCGATGGGGTAAAGAAGGCAGGTAAACAATGGCCCGGATGTCGCACCTCTTATGAGAAGTATTATGGCGCTCTTTGGCTTCGACAGGTATGGATCTGGGAGACATGAATTATTTCCCCTCCAAATCTTCTCCAGAGCCAAGGATAGCGTTGGAATCCTCATATACTTCGCTGTAACATCTATTGTTTTAAGAGTGTCCAATGATGGTCTTATCTGAGATTTCTTTGTCTCTTGAAATGCCCGCTAAGCTTTTGCCTTTTTCTGCGTCGAACTTTTATTTCCAGATCTCTTCTTCTCGCGGACTTGTCCGAAGATTCGACAACTCCTTTGTGACGTCCACTCGAGAGAATAATGTGCACTTGGTGATTGAGTCCTTCTCGTTGAGTTATTGACTGAAAATGTTGCTACGCATAGAAATAAGCCGAGGTTCAAGTTAAGAAATTTACTTGACGTTTCAACTGCTTTCTCTCGTTTTGTTAATCGGAGGCAGTGCAGCATTACTGATTAGTTTGGCGGTGAAAATGGACGTTTGTGTGCAATAAGTGAAAGCTCTCAGTAAATTTAATTTATTTAACTAGAAAGCAGTAATTGACGTGGAGATATTTTACTGTACACATCAGTGCCATGTGGAAGCATAATCTTAAAATATTCAGCAGACCATTCAATGTATGAGAAAAAAATCTTCTCCGGCACAGGCGAATTTAAGAAAATACATTTGATTATGAGGTGAAACGAGAGAGGGACGCGTGACATATTCATATCTAAACTATAGAAGTCGGATAGTCAGATATAAAAAATTATTTTAAAGACACACTAAGTATATGAGAAAAATAAGGAATTTGCAACATTTGAGCAATTTAAACAGTACAGTTAGTCACCCGTCCAGATACTTTGGTTTAAATATTCAATACATATCCTTGTATCCTTGAAAATACTTCCACTTCTCTAAATAAAAGACGTTATTTCCATTTTACGATATTATTAAACGGGTTATAATAGGGTAAATTGGTATATTCCGAGAATCCAGTAGTATGGTCAAATTAAAATGGATGACGGTCGGTTGTGACTAATATAACTGCAATCACTTGAAATTATCATAAGAAATGAGAATAATTCCAGGTGGTAAATGCAATTTATTGCTTAGAAAACTCATTCCAAAACTATCTTTAAACTAAGGTCAATAACAGCACTTACAGGATAGTCATCGTTCTCATTCTCAATATTCACTATTCTGGGTAACAATAGTTACTAACTAGGGGGCAATTTATATAAAATTTATAGGCTTGTATGAATAATGAGATTTCATGCGATAGAGGAGTCACTTCAATGAACGGTGGATTAAATAATTCAATCGGTATCCCATTACTAATCGCTGATTACATTAGTGACAGAATGAATACAACAGATTTCAGTAAGTGAAGATACCAGAAATAATTCATGACGCGTGATAGTAGGAGATTGTAACTGATGATAACTGAAAATACATGAGTATGAAATCAGATATTGTTTCCAGCTCGCAACAGCCTCCTGGTGACTTGGCTCTTTCCTATTCGAAGAACTCCAACGTAAGCGTTATGTAAGCGTTCCATGAAATCCTAAGTCTATCTTAACTTGAGCTTTGGCGCTCTCTCTAAGTATACCTCCTCTCGTTTATCCTGTCCGCTTAAGAAGCTAAGAGGTTACTTCCTCGCATCCTAAAACGGCCTCGCATGTGGCCTTCAAAAACCCGCTCCATGGCCTCGTCCAGAGATGCTGAGCAGCTTTACTCTCACTCAATCGTTTCACCTTGCTCATTCAAAGAACTCAATGTTCGGAAACTTTTGGATCATTCCCACCATCAAGTATAATCTACGGAGAATTAGTCCGGTTAAGGGTGCACATGCAATTAAGCGATAGAAATGATGTGCATGCAAGCTGGACATCTGAACTTAAAAAATGATGAACTACCGCTAAGCTCACACACGATTGTACACTAACCAGTTAAATTAAGACTAATAGCCTTAGATCAAGTTTAGCTAAGACTAGTTTTCATATATGCTCATGTTACGCTATATTTCATTTGCTACTTCATCTGCTTGAACATTCTTAGCTATCACTCGAAAAATTACAGTATTGAACAAGTTGCATAATTAGAAATAATCATAAGAAATTGTCGTTTTCTCCTATTGCATAAAAAGTGCTCATTTTGCCGAGACGTATGTACTTCCATTCACAGCAAATGAATATAAGGACTTTGCCCTAGCGTCATAAGATTTAAAAATACCGCACGATCATACAGAAAAACAGGCTGAAAAAGAGTACCAAAAGAAGTTGAAACTCATTGAAAAAATGATGAATTTATCTCCAGACAGTCCTTATTACTTCGAGGAAGCGAGAAACAGCACTGGCAAAAAGGGACGTGAAGGATTCTCAAACATACTACAGCCTTGGCGCCCAACGCTCTATGCGCGTCACTCCTTCACCTTAGAAACCGAGCCCAAGATGTTCTTTTCATCTCACATACGAGAATAAGAAGGAAAAAAGGCGGACAATACGACATTCATCGATTTGAGGAATCCTCTATGAGCATGCAGGCTCAGCTCCAATATCCCCATTTTCATCTCCGAATCGATCAATGGGAAAAAAATCCCTTTCGTCGCGCTCGGCAGGGAGACTTTCCCAGTCACATATGAGAAATCATGCTGGATGCTGCGACACCGTAGGTGGAAGATGTGTAAGGCGGATGGACCATCCGAAGCCACGCATGCGTGAACACGTATCAGGAGGAAAGAAGCCTACAAGGGGTTATAGAGGAGCCTTGGATGAAGGAAAGAGAGAAGGGAGTTAGAGGAGGGGGGGAGGAGGTATCTCGTATTCCGGGCACGGAGGAGAAGCTTCTTTCGAGGCGGGGCTATGGAAGAGGATGTGGGAGAGGGAGTGGGAGGAAAGAGGGTGAAGAGGAGAGAAGCGGTTAAAGAAGAGAGGGGGGAGAATAGAAAAACGGTTAGAGAAACAGGAATAAAAGGAGAGACAAAACAGGGGGAGGGAAGCCGAAGCAGAGAGGAGTGAAAGAAGGCTGATACGAGATAGGCAAATGGGGAAAATTTGGCTAGGCGAGATGGAACTCAAACGTTCAAAGCTTCAGGGATAAAACGAATAGATTATTGAATCAATGAGACGCGAGTAAGTCATCCACTGCTGAGGCGATGAATAAATCAATTAGCAAAAAAAGCTGCAATCGAATTAGAGATAAACTGATTTCGCAAGGATTTGGAAAGGTTGCACCTGCGTGCGCCATAAAACTCAAGTATAAACAGAAATGAAGAATATCGACGACACTGGGAGTTGGGTCGTGTTTTATACTTTCCTATGTGTTATAAAGGATATCTGTGGAAAAAAGACGTACAAGAGGTGAAAGACCTGGGCTCAAGACCCAGTCATGTCGATATTTTTCACAAATATTTATTCTTGAGAAGTTGATTTAATTTATCTAAAGGCATCCGTACATGCAATTTCACACACGGCTAAATAATATACAATCGTATCATAGGATCCAATGCTAAATTACCTTTTGTCTTCGTTGGCACCCATTCGTAATCAATCCTATTTCGCGGCACATTAAACCAAAGGTTTTTCAGATACAGTAAATATACAAATTGAAACAGTAATAACCAGTAGTTAAATAAAATTTTGTGGCACTTTCTTTTAGAAATCTCATTGAGCCACGAAATATTTCGCAGATTAAAGCGCAAATATTTACGATATGAAATGGAAGTTTAAGAAATTGGAAGAATTCGTTGCCCTCACACATTTCGACTTTAAGAGCCAACTCACGGCACAACGGTTGGAAAGCAATGATGCAACCATTCACCTAATAGCTAATAAACACGGATAGATGTAGATTAATTATTTCGGCATGATTTTCCACTAAGGAAACTCATTTGAAGGTATCAATTGAAAACGACAGAAATCATTAATCCATCCTCGGCTATTTGATAATTTTAAAACCTGCAAAATGAGCAACCAAGCCTTATTCTGAATTTATTCGATAAACAGTATCTTTTAGCTATAAACGATTAAGTATAGTAAAATAAAGTCCAAGAGCAAAATCCGTTTGAGGGATAGGGCTCCCTTGCAAACAATTACTTCAGAAAACTCATTAAATATCATTTTCAGCCGATCCGAAAACTTAGAAACGCTTCCTCCGCCTGCATCTAATTTCAAATGGTACTCAAGGGCGGGGTCGTCCATATGTGAAATGCTTGCGGACTCTGAGGAGGAAAAAGGGAGCAAAAGAGGTTTAATAACTGTCTAAGGCCTCATTTCAGGGGGAATGAGCGCACATTTATGTTTCGAATGTTCTTAATAGTTCTTACTGGTAAAAATCACTAAAATAACAAATCGAAAACTTACTTAAGTGAAGTGGTTCAGTTATTCATGCATTAGATCCTAATTTAATTCATAACTTACCATCGAATGATACATTTCAGCAAAGTATTTAAAGTTTCTCGCAGCGGTTACCATACGATTTTCGGATAGCTCCAAAAATCATTCTAAGCTTTTACTGTATCAGTTGGTAAATTTAAAAATTTTAGGAAATATTTGGGAAAATAGTATTTGGTAGTTGAAAATCGAAAACTAAATAAAAGCGATATATATAGGAGAATAAAAGGGATAAATAAGGATAAGAAAAGGCATCAGAATAGTTTGTAGTGAAAATAAAACAGAACATACAGTAGACTTTCTTATTCCATCTTATTACAGTAGATCTTATGAAAGTAGTTGTTCTTATTTCCACCTACTTTAAAGGCGAGCTAAAGATGAAAGAAATTAGCCGAGATAAAATCTCGAAATCTAAAAAAAATCCAATTCGAGTTGAACCTAGAAAAATCTGATGTGAGGAACGCGTGAAAATTGTTTCACCTATAGATGAAATAATAAATATTTCCTTATTAAGAACTAGAACTAAGATTTTTGTAACCCAAACAGTTACTACGACAGCGATAAGAGCCGGGGTAAATACGTAAAACGCATCGCAGTACACAATATTTTTTTACATTCAATTATCCATGCAAAATTATCTGATAAAAATGAGACAGACAGTTTATTATAAATAAGATTTCGCATGTGCCTATGTCTATGTTTCATTCTCTAAATTAACCGTATCGGTAACATGATGAATAACCTGCAGTTTTTAAGGCCCAATATTAAAATGTATACTTAGCATGAAGTTTAACTAATCTTCATTTTAGGGCTCGGTATTATAATGACTTGTTAAAATTATGGGGAAGATATACATGTTGATATATAT